>VZTE01002771.1:1125-44086 GCA_013397775.1 Eulacestoma nigropectus
GGGCGGGTGAGTGGGAGGGCGGGTCCGGGCCCCGCGGGGCGGGGCGAGGGACGGACCGTGACGGACCGGAGGCTGTGGGGCTGTGAAGGGCTGGGGACGGGGCCGGGGGGGTCGGCGGTCGGGGTCGCTGCTCGCGCCGCTCCTTCGTGCGGGTGCGCTCCCTTCGCCGGCTCCGCCCGGCTCAGCCGCTGGCAGGAGGGGGCGCTGCTGCCACGCTACCGCGCCACCGCCTCCCATTGGCTGGCAGGGCGGCGCGCGCATCCCGGAGCCCTGCGCGTGGCGGCGGCCGTCGGGCGCGGAAGGGAAGGGGCGGTGCGGGGTATGTAAACGAGCTGCGGTGGAAGCTGGGCCGGCCCTGGGGCAGCGGCTCCTCAGACCTGGCATTCGCGACTGCGAGCAGGGTGGGGGGCTGGGTGCAGGTCCGGCCTGTGTACGGCAGCGCACGGCGGTGAAGTGCGCAGCCCTCACCTCAACCCAAGGCAGGTACTGGCACCTAGGCTGCAAGCCACTGGGTACAAATTACGGAATCACAGAAAGCTTAGGGTTGAAAAGGACCTTAAAGATCATTTAGATCTAGATTCAGAGTTAGATCATTCTAACTCCCTGCCATGGGCAAGGACACTTTCCACAAGACCGGGTCGCTCCTAGGGCTGCCCAACTTGATCATGAACACATCCAGGGATGGGGCAGCCACAACTTTCTGGGCAACCTGTGCCAGTGCCTCACCACCTTCAAAATATCCCGTCTAACCCTGCCCTCTGTCAGTGTGAAGCCCTTCCCCTTAGTCCTGTCTCTTCAGGCCCTTGTTCAAAGTCTCTGTTCAGCTCTTTTGTAGGCTACCTTCAGGTTCTGGAGAGCCACAGTTAGGTCATCTTGGAGCCTTCTTTTCTCCAGGCTGAACCATCCCAATTCTCTCAGCCTTTCCCTGTTGAGTTGCTCCATCCCTCTAATCATCTTGGTGGCCCTGTGTGCGACAGCATGGCTACCAGCAAAGAACAACTCTAGCTGACGATAAAGAATTGCTGCAGAAGCCTGTCAGCCTGGTGTTAAAGAGAGGTTGGCATATAACTGTACACCTGTATGGATGTGTAACTTTTTTAGACTCTCTTGGCTTCACAACAGTGTTTTTAATCACAAAGTATTTTGGGTATCACCTGTTGTGTTGCCAGTTCTTTGTTTGTAGGCTTCGTTTACCAAAGGTTTAGTATGTGAAGAAACATCTGCATGGTGACTATTTCATGAGTGCAGCTGCCCCCTTGTAAGCTAATCATGTAGCTGAGTTGTCAGTGTACAAGTCTTTCAGTTAGTATCTCACAATAAGAAGCAACTTTTAGACTCCTTTTTTAAATATACCTAATATTTTTTTCTGATTGTCTCACTTAAACACTGCATTTAAGATAACAAAATCCAATAAAGCATTTTAAAGAAATGAAAATCAGTAACAAAATTTTAAAAATGGACTTGTAATTCTGTTATATAAATTAGATGGCATAAAAGTTAGTCTCCTAAAGAGCCTGGTATAGAGGACCCTAGGGACAACTGAGATACCACTACTGGTAAACTTTTTTCTTATTCATCAGGACATGAGAACCTTTTCATGGAAGTTTGATTGAAACTTGTGTTCCTCTGAAAAGATTGTGTATTTGTAATTTTCTGAGGAGAAAGTTACTGACACATTCCCAGACTCTGGCTTGTTGAGTTGACTTTTATTTCTGGTCCCTGGACTTTTTATTCTGGATGAAGAGAACCTCATAATAAGATTGACATACATGCCAATGTTCTTCCTTTAATGCAAGGAAGAACACATGTAATTGATTCCATGGAAATCAGTGTTCTGATTCATTTGGTTAAATGCAATAATAGGAACAGGGGAGAGAGCTGCAGAGGGAATGAAGTGACCAAATGGAGGAGACTGATTACTGCTGAAGAGTGATGGGATGATTGGTTTCCCAGTCAGTGCCCTGATGTGTGCTGTGGTAGGCAGCAGTACACCAGTGAGGACGCAGGGCACTTGACTGCATGAAGCTACCATGCAAAGGTGTCTGCTTTGGATACCAGCTGTAAACTGACCAGATGATTTTTTTTTTCCCCAAGGTGATGGAACGTGAATGGGTGCTTAGTGTTGGATTAGCTCTTTGTGAGAGCCTCAGAAATATTAAAAAGGTTTTTTTTTGCCATTAAACCTATCCGAGTCTTTTGTTTGCTGTATGTGACCATTGCAGTATGACATAGAAATACAAAAGACCAGCTTGCACTAGTGAGGACAGCAATTTCTCTCTCTGAAAAATGTGTCAGCACCAGTGCTGTTATAATTAAGGAAATACCAATAGAATTTAGATTCATTCACTTATCAGATATTCTGTGTAAGTGTTGATGGACATACAGAACTAAAGTAATTATTAGTCAACCTGATCATCATGTTGACTAAGTAAATATAATTACACTGGTAAAAACAGGAATTATCAGATGATCAGGTGTGCTGTGCTTAGTATTTCATTTTGTTTACATGATTCCAGTGTAATTTATAAATGCCTAGATGCTGCAGTAGGACACTTTTCAAATAGCAGCTGCTGGAATTGTGTTTTACTCTTTTAATGGTTCTTAAGAGTATCAGAGGTCATGTAGGCTGACTAAAAAGTCATGGTGATGAGTACCATAAAATTACCTAGAAAAAAATGGCATTAGTTATCCTTGGTTTTTGGAAGGTCTCACAGCTGTGTGATGAACCCTCCCTCCCTTCTCATCCTCCCCTAGCAAAATGCTGCTGGTTTCTTGTGACTTGGTGCTGAATCAGTGCTGTTGGATGTGTTGGAACTGCACAATGCCCATTCTGTAAGCAGAACTGGAGCACACTCAGCCTGGTTGTGCCAACTTTTACCAGTTCACTGAGTGGTCAGGTATGACTTTGGGGTTGCCAACTACCAGGGACCACCAAAGAGACCCCCAGGACAGAAAAACACATGCATAAAGGGTAGGAAAAATATGTTAATGATTTGGGGGAAATGATTACCATATGTGTGTTTATTCTGGGAAAATCAATGAATATGTACGTAAAATATAGGATATAAACTTCTCTGTCATTAGCATGCACAATATTTCGGAGGAAATATCCCCTTGTGCATCTGTCCAAATAAAGGATGCCTGCTTCTTAATGCTACATTAAGAAGGTTAAAAAAACCTCATAAAGCTATGTTAAGAAGGTTTTATGTTTTTAATGATTTTTGGTACCATGAGCGCCCTTACTCTTAAGCTTATTGTGTGTACGCATGAGCAGTGTAGTGGTTGGAAGAAACTGAAAATTGTTGCTTACAGACTGTTTTTATAATTTCGATTATAAATAATGATCAATGACATAACAGTGAAAATAGATCATCCTAATGGGATTGCATAGTTCAACTGTGGACAGATGTTGAATGGTGAAGATGAGTCTCTGTGTGTGCTGTGGCTAGGGTGGGTGTGTCACAGAAAATCAGAAAAACTGGTGGTGGTAGATTTGCACCCCAACAGTTTCTATGCTAGGGTATCTGAGACCTGTCAGGCTGAATTTCCTCTGTAACACAGGATCACTGAACCAAACTGCAGGAAAAGTAATGCAGATTTTTAGCCAAGGTCTGTTTAAAAAGATTCATTTGCAATTAACAGCTTGTAAGTATTCATCTGTAGAATTTGGAAAGAACAAACTTATGTTCTTTGTCTGATACGGAAATCGGCTAGAGAATAAACTTCTAACATAATTTGAAGTATTAGAAAGCAGGCATTCTATATTACAGCACTGGACGCATTGGGAGGATTTTTCCTCTAATTGAATGTGTGTTGTGAAACTTTACAACTTTATTCCGTCATATTCATACATATTTATTACAGCATATTTCCTAGTGCATAAACATCACTTTCCCTAGAACTGATTGGCATGCATCTGCCTCCTACTGGAAATCGTTTTATGGTCCTAGAGGGCCATCTAAAGGGGTCTCAGGTGGTTGTATTCACTGAGTGCCACCAATGTTACAGATGACCTTGCCTTGAACATCTCTTAGGGCATGTGCTCTTGTTTCTTGTTACATAACTGTGCCACAAAAACCTCTATGTTCCTCATTATTTGTTTCTCCACTGATTCCAGCTACATTTATCATCCTGTGTGCCTACTTTTACATTATTTTATCTATTTTGCTAGTTAAACTCTTATTTTGCAACTTCAAGGGAACTGAAAATTTCTGTCTTCCATGTTGTCTGTCAGTCAAGACAATATCTGGCAGTTAAATATGCTGAATTGTATCTTGGCCCAGAAGGCAAAGAAGCGAAGAGGTGAAAGCTGCAACAGCAAAGATTAGTCTAGCTTTGTTAGATTATTTTTTTAATTAACGGTATATTTTGTTGTGTACCTTCTTTGCAATTGTCACTGAAAATCAGGAAATAAACTCTTCAACCAGTTTATTAGGTTAGAAAGTCAACATTACTTTATTCAGCACTGAGGTACGTGGGAGATTGCTCCACCGAACCTGTACCCCAATTATCAAAACTTTTAACTATTTATACATTTTAGCAAACAAAGGAATTAGTGTTCATTGGCTAAAATTACATAGTTCTCTTATTAATAAGTATTCTATCTTCTATTGTTTAATGATTTACTGCTTCTCATTCTAACTAGTCCACATTTTCACTCTTCTTGTTATATTTTTCCCAGATAGAGAGAGTTTCAGTACAATTGCTGAATTGTCTTTGTTAATTTTTTTGTTTTCTCTGGTTTCTGCAAGATAGCCTTGTACTCTATAAATTCTGCATTTCTAGTGTTCACTTCTCAGCAGTACGTCTCTCTCCTAGGTTTTCTTAACTTCCTTCCCCAGGTCTGAGAGCATTGAAGCATGTCAAGCCCTAAATTTTAATTTGTTTTTCTAACACATGGACATCACCCACAGCTTTCCCGTCAATGATTATCTGTTTCACTGATTAAATCTTCCCTCTTGTTGATTAGGTCCCTACAATTTCCAACACTGCTGCATAAACTCTGTTTTAAAGAAATAGAACTTGTTTGGTACCATCATGAAACATGTGCTTTTGTACTTTGCTGAAATAACTTTTTCTCCCCAAATTGTGACCCATGGGGATCTAGCAGGAGCTGGTCATCTTTCCCCTAGGGAATATATCTTCAGTGGTTTGTAAGGTTGAGTTCACACAAGCTTGCATCCAGCTGTATTTTAGCGTTCTTGGGAGTTACCTTCTTTTCCATCAGTGTGTCAGGATTTGGTTTAGTGTTTATAATGCTGGGTGAGGGGGTAGCAGAGAGATGTATGCTCTGGCATCCACAGCTACTTTTCCGGAGAGCTGCAGAAAACGGATAGATGTATCATTTTGGGAATACCTGCTTGCATGCCTCTGGTGCAGGGTAAAAACTATTGCTTATTAAGACTCTTCTCTAAGAAGCACATACTCCTTCAATCCCCACCCAAATTTTCCATATGTATTCTTTATATGTTTAAATAACCGTTTTTCTTCATAAAGCTCAAGTATTGTTTTGCTTTTACTTTTTGTGTGTCAGACAAGCAATCTAGAGAGGGTATCTGTTACCTCTGGGTTTCTCGAGGTTGGCATGTCTGCCTCGTGGGAGTACAGGAGCAATGGAAAGTAACTGCCTTGTGGTTTTGTTCTCTCTTGTCCCAAGTATTGCAAGTGTTTTTGTTCTGAAACTGAAAAGTAGAAGCCATCAAGAAACATGAGGAATGACATACATGTTGGTTTGTTGTGAGAGACTGGAATTTTAAAGGTTAATGATTGTCTTGGTTTGAAGGACAGGAGGGAGGGCAAGAGGCAAGGAGCCTCCCTTGGAATGGAAAATGCAACCTCCTTCCCTCCAAATGATTATAATTCTGAAATTAAGGGGTTTTCAGGCACAGATATGGGGAATAAGGAGTAACAGTTCTTTACAAATATATATATCTATATATATCTATATCTATATCTATCTATATATATAAAGAGGCAAACAAACAACACTAACTATGGCAGTAATAACAAACAGAACCAGTACCCCAGTGACAGCCTCTCTCGGCTGCAGGCGCTTTCCCATTTTGTGCAGTGCCGGTCACAGCCGGCAGGGGCGCTGGCGGCTCCGGGGAGCAGGGCGGGTGCGATGATTCCCCCACGGCTGCAGGGGCGCTCCGGAGCGAGCTCGGGGAGCACGCGGTAATGGCGGACGAGAAGCTCGCTTCACAAACCCCCAGGGGCAGCCGATCCCGGTGCCCAGGCGGACCCTCAGGAACAGCAGGCTGGAACAGCAGGGACGAACACACAAAATCCCGGGTGGTAGGTGAGATATATCAAACTCCGGAGCTGCAACGGGAACCCCAGGGCGTCTCGGCAGGCAGGGGATGCAGGGCTACAGTGCAGTGAAGGCTCGGAGCAGCGGCAAAGGAACGGCGAGGGCAGGGCAGTCGTGGCCCAGCTCCCAGCTGGGCAGGGAAAAAGCAGGCTTGGGATCCCGGGTCTCCTGAGGCACCCGAGCAGATGGTGAAAAGGTCCCTCCTGTAGTGAGGTAGGATGTTAAATAGAGTGAGTCCCCGTGCAACTGCTGCTCCAGGGAACAAGCTCCACTCATGGTAGAGGGAAGGCAGCAGAAGGCAGAAGCCTGTAGTGATGATGAATTCTCTCCACAACGACAGTAGCTTCTATCCCCTCCGAATGCTGGTAGAACAAGAGAGCTAAGAGCCCCACCCAGCCCCTTTTACCCAGTTCAAATCTCGTGACCTCTCTGCCCTGCATGAGAAAACCTCAGATAAAAGAGGCTACCCAGCTAGACTCCTTCCCCTGTTATGGATGCTGAAAAGTTAGAAGCAGAGAAATTCTTCAGCTTTTTCTCAGTGTTCTGTGAGAGCATTGCTTTCTCACGCAGACTAGCCGAAAACAGTGAAGACTGCTTTGTAAACTAATTCTTTATCTTTAACAGCACCTGCTGTTGTTCAGTTAGTGTTGTTATGGTTCACTGAGGATAATATTTTGAAATGGGTGTAGTATAGCCTCCACCAATCATTCTAGGAGGTGGTTGACCAGGGGACCAATAGTACTATGCTACTCTTGCAAACCAAGTTAAATAAACCGATTTATAATTAATTAAATATTCCACTTTTTCCTGGACTTTGATTGTGCCGTTCTTCGCCGCTCTCGCTACGGACAGCGACACCCTGTGGCCAGGTCTTTTGTCTCTTTGGCAACATGTATGGGGAAAAATTCTTTGAGAGAAAAAGAAAACAAAAGGAGAACTCCTAAAAGCCCAATGATTCAAACAACTGGCAATTTGCAAAAGCAGCAGGTGCTTTGCTGAGGCCAGGTTTGCACCTCCTAACCAAAGGGAAGGAGAGTTTTTATGTGTGGTGATTAAACCTCTGATCTATAGAAGAAAAGCCCAGGTGCAGAGGGAATGCACCCTCACCACAGGAGGATGACTACAACAAATCGACCTTTGTTTAACGACAAGCTGGATTTTAATCCAGATGGGGGAGAAGACTGATAAGAACCATCAAAGACCGTTTCTGAGGCCTTTCACAATAGGACTGTGCATGACCAACAGTGTTGCACCAGACACTGTAAATCTCCTCCCTTTAGGGGAGTCATCTGGGTGTTCCCACCTGAACTGAACTTATACTAACCCATTGAACTCTATGTTTCACGGGCTTCCCCTACCCCTGATGGATCAGGACTGCAACCATCACTTCGACCAACGGATATCTAAATTGTAACAATCAAATCTTGTTGCTGGATCCATGGGAGGTGGTATTTATCCTCTCCACTATCTACTCTTATCCTTTCTTCCCCTTTCTTTCTTTTCCTTATATATTTTCTTAAATGATGTCTTTGTACTTCTATATTGTTATATTACTGTAGATAATAACCGAAACAGTTACATACCTACTTTCCATTTCAACCAAATTGCTCTAAAATAAACCTGCCATATACATATGTAAATACATATGTATACTTTTGTTTATATATATATTCACATATGTGTACATATATATATGTAAAAATATTGATCTTTCACTGTTCTTTCACTCTAATCTGCCCCAGGGGGCCTGTTAACATGATCTTCATTTACCCTGCCTTAAGGGGGTGGATTGTAACATTTGGTCTTTAGTTTTCTCCTTCTAAAAGGAAAATTCAGGGATGTTTTTAGCTCTGTATTGTGGTGGTCTTCACCTTAGGCAGTGTGCTGGTTCTACTTGAGATAGTTAGTTTTCTTACTAGCTGGTATAGGACCCTGTTTTGGATTTCTGCTGGAAACAGTGATGATAACTCAGGGATGTTTTCATTATCTCTGAGCAGTATTTGCACAGAGCCAAGCCTTTTCTGCTTTTCACCCCACCAGTGAGGAGGCTGGGGGTGCACAAGGAGTTGAGAGGGTTACAGCCGGGACAGCTGACCCCAGGGCCATTGCAGACGTTATGGTGTCATGCTCAGCATACAGAGCAGGGAGGAGAAGGGAGGGGTGGACATTTAGAGTGATGGCATTTGTTTTTCCAAGTCACTGTTAGATGGGATGGAGCCCTGCTGTCCTGGTGTCTTGGTTCAAGACAATTTTAAGAGGTAGACACTCTAAATGAGTTACCTCCCCTTAGTTTCAACCAATCCCTTTCTACCAATACGGAGAAAATGAATATGAGCAGAGATAAATGAAAAAACAACAGTTTACTAACAATGAAACAGCCACAGACAAAAAATAATAGTAAATAATCACTAGGTACAAAATTGCTAAACCTCACCAACTGCTAGGGAACAAAAAGACACCCAAAATGGCAGAAATACCCTTTCCAAGATGGGGCCTGCCACAAGTGACCACGTGTAGGGAGGCAAAGGGAAAATGGCATCTGACCCGCCCCCCAAGAAGGTGGCTTTCACAGGCAACTGTGTGATCTGGGAGACAAAGGGAAAGGATGGTGGCAAACTCTCCAGGGAAGGTGAGAGCTTACAGAGCACTTCCAGTGGCAGATAAGAATTGCTGGGGTGTGTGAGATGAGTGCTGCTGCTCACTGAACCTGCTGGACTCCACCAGTGTTGGTGCTGCTGCCTCAGGTCCCTGGTCGGATGGCAGAGGGAGAACTGACTCTCCACACCCACAAGCAGTGCCTGACCCTGGATCAGCTCAGGCTTCATGTGGCTGACAGGTGTTGCAAAATTCACACCGAAACGGTTTCTGATTGCTACATGCAGTTTATCTGAGCTACTACTGTTGCAAGTCCAGAAAAACTCAAGGGAAACAACCCTCTCATAAGCAGAGCCTCCACCTTGAGCAAATGCTACCAGGCAAGAGAGAGCTCTTTACCCGAGCCAGAAATCATGAGGCCAGAGTGTGCTTTGCTTCAGTGCTCAGACTTAAAAGCCAGGGCAGCCCCCAGCCCTGTTTCTGGCCGTGGCACCAGGCCTTAAAGTAACAGTTTTGGGCACAGATAGAAATGGAACACAATAACACTTTGCGTTACCTACAACACCTGGGGATGGCTGAACACCTGCTTGAGCAAGCAGCTGTTTGGGGCTAAGTTGTGGCTGGGGTTAGAGCACAGGCAGAAGTGTATTTGCAAAGCTTTACATGGGCAAAGGCATGTCTTGGTGAAGTTAAACCAAAGAATTTATAGATAGTTAAGACTAATATTAACTGATTGGAAGTTTTAAGATTATTAGATAGTGGTACGCTGTTCAAAAGATGGTTTTGAAATTGGTGTTATTGTGTAGAACGTGTTAGGAAAATACTTACTTGTAGCAAATAGTGCTTAGTCTTGTGAATTCCTTTAATAGACAGTGTTGAGTCCTGGATTCACCCATGTGTGCAAGTGGATATCTTAGCCTTGACAATAAAGACTGTGTGCCTTATAAGGTGTATGTTCACCAGATCATGTAGCTGCAATGCAGTCAAAGAGAAGGAACTGGTTTAGGAGGCTTATGACCATAAAAAGATAAATGTGAGGAATGGGATGTTCCCCAAATGACCACCAGAGACCCTCAAGAAACTCCAACTCTAATGTAAATGAATTCTGAGAAGGGATTTAAACATGTAAAAGAATTCATGGGAATGTTTGGCGATATGTAAGATTCCAGGGAAATGTAATGAATATATATTAATTGCATAGATATAAACTGGTATGTTAGATGGCTGGGGGTACTCATGTTACGAGGAGTGATCCCCCACCCGGTGCTGAAATAAATGCCCACTTTCTAATTCTCCAATGACAATGTTAAAGAGTTTTGTTTTTCTCCATGTTATTCGTGACAATTTTTAAGGTGGTACACTTTTCTCAAGGCTTTGCATTGGGGATTTACATTGGGCAGTGGTGTTGTCACACCTTTTCTTAGAGCCAAATCTTGGAAGGGCAGCCAGGTTCATTAGGTCTACTGAACCATAGCCTATTCCTTTTAATGATAACCACTGCCTCAGTGGTTAAAAAAGGATAGTGGAGAAAACTGGTGCTTGAAAGGGAGAAACTGGCAAAATGTGGGGAAAAAAATTAAAATTAATTCTTTCATATATGAAGTACTAAAGCCGGAACAACAGGCCCTGACTGAGGCCTGAACAACAGGTCCTAAGCAAAAGTTGACCTCTAGACGAACCTTCCAACCCAATGTTATATATATATATTCACTCATTAATGAAGTATTATGAGCAGTCTAATGTATATGTCCTTTCATTGGTGAAACATGTGTTTACCTTTCTGTATTTAGAAAACAGACAAGGCCACATCTGGCCTTGTTTGGGGGTGTAGGATTGAAGGCAGCTCTCTTGGTTCCTCCTTGAGCGTTGGCCAGGCTTTAGGAGGAACCCAGTAGGAGGATGAATCCAGATGTTTCCACATGAGAAATCATGGTTGTTTATTCAACAGTAGAAAAACAGGACTATGTCACAGTGAAGTTGGAAGCCTTGTTGCCTGCACGTGGGTGCACTACAGGATTTCCCAGTTGCCAGGAGTGGTTTTCCAGTCCTTCGCTGTGACAGTGGCTTCCCCAGCTGTTGCGTGTATCTGGATAAGGGGTAAAGTATTGGGGTAACTGGTGGTGTATCTTTTTTAGTCTCAATAGGCAATCTTTTGTGGTAATAATTAGATGCATGGCTTAGCATATGATTTTGTAATTCTTTGCAGTTTTGCATTATAGTAAATTATACTTATTCCTTAAGTTGCTGTCTGTGTCTTTTGTGCTGACCCTGCCCACTGGCACAATAATGTGTGACTCACTGTCAAGCGGGTAGGAAAATATATTCTTACGCTTCCACGGTGCAGCAAGGATGTCTCTTGAATTTACACTAAACACTGATCTGGCATCATGCAAACTGCTTAAAGAATGGGTATGAAAAAAATAGGAGACACTGTTATTTTGTACTTTGAAAGACTCTTCCAAATGTTATTAGAAGACTTAATGCAATGATAACCTAATTTGACCCAACTTTGTATCCAAATTTGATTCTGATATACTGAGGCTGTGCCCCAGTCCAGTGGAGCACTTCTCTCCGTTCCCTTGGACAAGCTCCCTGGCTTGATCCACTGTGTACCTATGGATCAGAAATCACCTTCCAGGGATGGGAGCAATTCTGCATGGGGAGACAGCTTGAACTGGTACTTCTCTGATGTGCTTGTGCATCCACAGCCTTCAAATGATTTCTAGGATTTCCTTGGTCTGTTTTCTGGACAAGGTAGCTTTGCAAATCAGAAAGTAAGTTTACTCCCGTATTTTATGTAGCATGATATTTCACCTAGAATGGGATATGTTTGTGCCACTGCTAGTTTGGCAGGTGTTGAACTGGTGAAGAACAACTGCATCAGAGAGTGAGTAGAAATATGGGAGAAAAGGGAAGTGTGTCGTTATCTTCTATTTAATATTGTGATTGTTAAGGTGTCATTTTACAAAGTCTAAAAGCTATCACGTTTAAAATCATTGTCAGCATCCCAACCCTAAAGGAGTTCCAAAGATGAGCTTGAGGACTCTATTATGTATCGAAAGTCATGGCTCACTAAAGATTTATTTATGTAACGTCAAAATATCCTTTTTCCCCTCTGATATCCCACAAGCAATGCCTCTCTTCCTTGGGAGGATAACCCCATCAGCTTCCATCTCCCCAATGCCATCAGCTTTCTCTCAGGTTGCTGAAGCCATCAACATAGTATGACAATTGTTGTTCCTTTATATTAATTCTCAAAGTTGGCTCCTTTTTTAGACCTGGTGAAGGACCTGTTTGCCTCCTCCTCAGTGTAGCAGGTGCCAGTGTTCAACTGTAGGAGAACAGGAATGGGCTGCAGGCAGCCTCGATCTTGATGAGTTACAGCTGTGCCCTGAACAAGACAGATAAACAACTGGGAGGGAAAAGAAGTGTAGGATACGGATGTGTGTTGACATTTACAGCAAGAAGCAGAGAAATTTATCACCAATTAGAAAAGGGTAGAAGGCGCGTGCACATGGTTTTTTAGCCAATTATAATGCAAAAAGAAGCACATGTTATGCGTGTGATATAGAGAAAAAGTATAAAAAGTTGTACTGTGAGATAATAAAGTGCTGATGCTTGCCACCATCTTCAGCGTCAGTCTTTTGTCCACTGTCAGATGGTGACCCCGACATGATGGGATTGTGACTGTGGACCTGAGAGCAGCCGGCAGTGGAGCCTAGTCAAGCAAGACAGGCGTGGAGAGTGAGAGCCTAGGAGTCCGGATGATTTACGAAAGCAGAAAGAGACACCTGACCCTCAGTGAGCGACTGCGAACATAGACATGGGGGCTCAAATATCAGCAGAAGAAAAATCGGTTTTGAATGTTCTGTTGCGAATATTACAGAAGAGAGGCAGCAAATATGAGGAGCAGGCGCTACACCTCTTGTTCATTTGGTGCTAAAGATATGGGGTGAGAGCAGATGTGCAGACTGCTTTTTTTGTTGAAACATGGGAGGAAGCAGGGCAAGTGTTATGGGAGGCAGCTACAAAGGGGGACGAAAGAGCCACAAGCTTGCTAACGACTTGGCGCTTGGTTCGGGTCTCGTTGCTGCGATTAAAAGCTGATAGAGAAGCGGCAGCTGCTGCTGCAGCCACCACCTTAGCAGCCGACGCTCCTGCTGCGGCTGCTTCCCCTTTGTCTCCTTCTCCTCCTCCCCCTGCGAATGCTTCTGTGCAGGATCCTATTCCGATGGTATCACCTGAGAGTTGCCCTCTTCCCTTGCATCTGCATGAAGACATTTCAATGCCTCAAGAGGCGGCACAGTCACTACAGCCTCGGGACAGAGCCCTTGAGCCCGTTTTGATCGATCTATTGGAGCCAGTAGGGTCAGGAGGAGCGGGCTGTCGGCCAACCACCCCTCCACTGCAAGTTATATTTACACTAGAACCAGTGGCCGTCTTGGTAAGGGAGGCAGATCCAAAAAAGATTTTGGGCAAGATTGTATGAACAAGCTAGGGAAGCAGGAGAGTTGGATTTGGCGGACCAGAATCTAGCGTGCCCTGTGATCTGAAATAATGGCAACAGCCCTGATGAGTGGGATCCTTTTCTTTGGAGTGTAATCAAAGACCTAAGAAACACAGTGATGTAGCGTGGGTTTGCTTCTCATTTCACACAGTCTGTGCTGCAAAGTATCTTTACTAATGAGCTAACCCCTTTTGACTGTCGGCAGATAGCCCAGATTTTCTTCACTCTGACTCAGATGATGATTTTTTAGAACAGCTCGATGTGGTAATGCCTGTGATGCAAGAGGCTTTAACAAGCTATGGTTTGTGTGTTGCTCCTGAGAAAGTACAGCGACAAGCTCCCTGGAAATATTTAGGAATGAAAATTTTGGACCAAACCGTTGATCCTCAGACAGTGACTGTTCAGCATTCTATACAAACATTGAATGACTTCCAAAAATTGTTAGGTACAGTTAATTGGATCAGATCATTGTTGGGATTATCGAATGTGCTGTTAAGTTTCAAGTTTAAGTGTGTTCAGTTTAAGTTCTGTTATTTTAATTTCTGTTAAGTTTAAGTTTTATTAAGATTAATTTCTGTTCAGTTTCAATGATGTTAACTTTAAGTTCTGTTCGGTTTACTTTCTGTTATGTTTAAGTGATGTTAAGTTTGAGTAAAGTTAAAATTCGATGAGTATAAGTGCTCTGCATTGCTCAATTAAGATGATTATTCATAACAATCTTTGCTGTTTTATCTTTCATAGGTAGCAGAGAAGGATGAGTAACAATTTCAAGTTATGGATATTATTGATTGTAAGCTGTTTAGTGCTTTCTTTCTTGCTTTTATTTTGCTTTATTGTCATATATACATAGATGTGTGGAGAAATATACTCTTGATGTCTTAGATCGGTTGCTGTTGCTGTATTAACGATTCTGAATATGTTCTTAATGTCGTAGCGTGAATTTACTTCTTATAAAGGGCATTATCCGTAAGATGCTATTTGATGTTACATGTATGCATTTCTTTGGTTGTTTGCAGTTTGTTCATGGTACCATTGACTACTTAGCTAAAGATAAATGACAAAGCCGGCTGCTTTACAGACTTTCACATACCATTGTGTAGCTATCTGCAAGACATGTATCTTTTTAGGAAACTTTCCCAACTTGTTTGTAGGCTTGTTTGTAGGATTTGTTAGGGAAGCCCATTCAATTAAGGCCTTGGATCTGGCCAAGCCCTGGCCCTAGCTGGTCAGAGGTATGCCTACAGCCCCAGGTGTTTCTGCACTAAAAATGTAATTGAGTCAGTTTGACTTGCTGATTCGGACTTACGGAAGCTGGACCCCCTTTCGAGATGCACATGGAAGCCTTGTCCGGGAAGGTTCTCCAGGTACTCGCTGTGAAACGAGGCTCACCAGCTACTGCAGACTCTGGGTGATGGTACAGTGTTTAGGCAATTGAGGGTGTATTGTTCTAAATCACTATCCCTTTGTCGTATGCTACTGATTACATGTATCACCTTGCTTATTTTTGCTCAGTGTGAGTTTATTGTTTTATTACATATATCATCTTGCTTTTTTGTTGCCTTCGTGTTCATAGTGAGAGATGCGCATGTTATCAGAAAAACAAAGAAGGGGGAATATGGCTCCTCAGGATCATTTAGATAATGCAATATTTACACTAAAGTTTTGCAGGCAGATCATCAATTTTGATCCCCAGCAGAGCGGTACTGCTATGAAGATTTGCGTGTGCGAAACCAATTTCTAAAAAGTTTTAGGTCTAAAGTGGTTACCTGCTTGACTGGACAAGCATCGATCGCCTCCAAGGAGACAAGGCCCAGTGAGAGGAAGAATGACCTAATCACCATCCAGCCCTTGTAGCCAAGGCAGGAGCAGGGGTAGGACTACCAGGAAGCTTACGGAGGTTGTGCCTGGAAGCTTATGGAGGCAGCCTGCCCACTGCCTTGTGTCCCACTGCACCTACCATCATGTTATTGTGTTCCTGCTGACCTTCAGTTATTCCCTGTTCCTTGCTTCCAGAAAGATATTCAGTAATGTTAAAGTCAGCATTTCCAGCTAATGCACTCCCTCCTGCCTAAACAGCATGGCCCCTGAGCTTCAGCCATACAAGGTTTGGAACAGTAGCCATTTACTTCCAAGTGCAGAAGGAGGAGAAGCTCTCTTCCTGGGGGCATTGGACACCATCTTTTGTTTTCCTATGTTGTGGGTCTCTTTGTCAGTGGCATGGTTGTTTTTGATGGGTTTTTATTGATTGTGATCTGTATTCCATGTATCTTGTCCTGGCTCCAGCAGATGACCAGTAATAGCCTTAATGATGGCTTTACCAGTACAGATTGGAATCAAAATCAATTCACAAATGCATTCAGGAATTAATGGAAACTACACAGGAGATGCTTGTACTGTGTTTGCTATCTTGTCTGCAAAGGGCCCTGCAGAAGATGGTAAACGGCATTTGTGGTTGAAAAGCAAAAAGGGGGAATTGTAGGAGAACAGGAATGGGCTGCAGGCAGCCTTGACCTTGATGAGTTACAGCTGTGCCCCTGAACAAGACAGATAAACATCTTGGAGGGAGAAGAAGCGTAGGATGCGGATGTGTGTTGACATTTACAGCAAGAAGCAGAGAAATTTATCACCAATTAGAAAAGGGTAGAAGGCGCATGCTCATAGTTTGTTAGCCACTTAAAATGCAAAAAGGAGCACATTATGCATGTGATATAGAGAAAAAGTATAAAAAGTTGTACTGTGGGATAATAAAGTGCTGATGCTTGCCACCATCTTCAGTGTCAGTCTTTTGTCCACGGTCATTCAACGTCTTCATTACTGGCATCTTCCAACAGCTGCTGACTGTGCCATTCCCTGCCAGTTCGTCCAGAATGCAGTTCATCCAGAATGCAGTTTGCCAGCCTGTGCAGTTCATCCAGAATGCAGTTTGCTGGCCTGTACTTGAGAGCCGGAAGGCTACTAGATGTGTTTTGAGTTTGCAGTGTTGATAATTTGGGCTTTTGGGGTTTTTTCCCCTTCCATCCAGTTGGTAGTCTGAAGTGCTCTAAGCCCTAGAAGCAACACAGTGCCTTTTTTTTCCCAAAGTCAGCACATTATCACATGCAACGTGCTGCCCTGACTTGTTTACATATCTAGTAGGATACATGTTGCCTTTGAAAACTTGAGCCACATTGTGTGGCCAGGTTCTACAGGAGCAGCAAGCTGTCTCATCAACCTTTGAAATGTCTTGTTTATCTGATCTGTCTTGTCTTTTGAGGTGATTTTTCTTGACTTGCATGTGGAGTTGTTACAGCTAAATTATCTACCAGTTCTCTCGTTCTCCAGGCATGTCAGGTTATTGCTCTAGATATGCGTAAACATAACAAGTTGCAACACTGCAACAGAAAAATGTGCTCTTAGAAGCTGCTGAAACCTCGTTCTCATATGTATCAGTCTTGTATAAACAATTCTACCAACAGAAGCATAAACTAGTCTTGATTATTACTAATGTCTTAAGTAAGTTGAAAATCTCCTGAATGACCTACAGAAAGAAGGGGTTTTTTTGTGTCACTGCTGAAAATTAGTTATTAATTTTAGCACCTTAGTTGAGACTGCTTAGCTTTGAGTTAATCCTACAACTGAAAAATATGCAAGTAAGAATGTCACCTTCTGGTTACTGTTACTGTAGTCTTTAAAGCTGTGATTTTGGGGCAGGGTGGTGATTGATTATTTTGAGCTAGGCCATCATAATTATAGAGAAGGTGGTTCTAATCCCTCTGTCATAATTACGATTTGCCATTCGTTTGCTAATGCCAGTGTTTGTTGCTGTGTTTATCTAAACTGCTGGAGTTGCAAACATGCTTAGAAAGAACAAATCAGTGTAAATTCAGCTAATCAATTAATGTGCAGTTTTCTAGGCACAGAGGGTTTGTGGCCTGATCATGATACAACATTTTAACTTTTGAATGTTTAGCTCCAGCTTTGGATGAAACAGCAGGAAGCATGAAAGAATATAAGAACAAACACTTTATCTTGTTAGTTTACCTATTTGTTTGGTTGCTTGTGTTTGGTGGGTTGAGTTCTATGGGATTTTGAATTTATTTTTCCTTTGCTTGCATAAGAGAGGTTTAAATTTTGTTGCACTGTTGTATGTATCTGAAAAGATTTTTTCCTTTCATTTTACAGGAGGAAAATGGCTCAAACTACTG
The DNA here is from genome assembly GCA_013397775.1 of Eulacestoma nigropectus. Lineage (NCBI taxonomy): Eukaryota > Metazoa > Chordata > Aves > Passeriformes > Eulacestoma > Eulacestoma nigropectus. The sequence continues at coordinate 18,725 of VZTE01002771.1, forward strand.
CACCAGCAACATCCATCCATGATGAGGAATCCTTGGAAAGCAGAATGGTGGTTACGTTCCTCATATCAGGACTTGAGTCAGTGGTTAGTAGAGAAGTTAAGCTTCTGTGTCATAAATCTGTCTTGGTATTCGCAGGATTACACCAGTATATTGCTTCCTGCTGGGCAGCAGGGAAGGTGGATTGTTGTATCTTCACCATGTTGTGTGGTGTCCAACCAGCTGTAACTCTGTCTTTGCTTGGGATAAATTGTGCTAACAGTACTCTTGTTTCTTGTTGTGGTGTGGTTGTTTTAAAAATTATTTTGTCAAATAAACAGATGAGAAATATTTGTTGGTTGCTTAGGTACAGCATGGTTGAAAGGCGAGAGTGTGTTCTGGTCTTTGTCATATGTAATGTAGAGTGAATAAATGGTTTTGAGGCTAATGCCTTGTCCTCAGCTGCTGTACCAACTCAACAGAACTTGTTCAGAAAATACCTCTTTTTGTTGGCATATCACCTGTTTTGTAGAAGTTATTTAATTGTGCGGTGGGGTTTATGGTTGGCTGGGGCTGTGAGTGGAAATACCTGTCCCATTTCCTTGAAGTTGAGGCACTGTCAAAACTTGTTTCTTTAAAACAGGGGTTTTTTAATGGTAAGCAAGAACAAACGTTTTCTTTTTAGCAATGAGACTTTGAGTGGAATAGTTATAAAACAGTAGATTGCAAGTCTTTTATTCCATTGGGTATATTTGGTTCTTGAAGTCTTTGTGTCACTTTTTCCTCCCATGCTGCAGCTGTCGGTATTTTTATAGGTTGTAGCAAACTCTGATTTAGTTCCTAGGAGAGACTGACCTTTTGTGATCACTACGTCGTCATCTCACCAGTTTTCTTGGGATCCTTGTTCTCTCCATAGGTTTCCTGCCTTAATTCTTGCCAGAAATTTCTCCTGGCAGAACATATGTAGGTGTTTGCAGGGATGGTGCAATCCTTCCATTCAGGAGGAATTCACCTAAGCCTGGGCCCAGCAGACAGGACAGCGCAGACTACAGGGAACCATCCTGTTTGCAACCACACCTTTCTAAACAGAACATGGTGTACAAGAAGTGTGCTGTGAATGAAAAAAAATCCTGTATGCTTTGTTGAAAGTTGGAGTAAGACAGTATGATTAACATGGAAGTGATAATTTAACATGGATTAATGTCATAAATCATTTTAATTAAAACCCGTGCAATCTCTGAGTCATTACAAGGCCTTAATTTTGCTAATGAATCTCCAATGCTTTTAAGATTTCTGATGAAAAGCATTCCAGATGTGTAAATTGTGCTTTGCTACTGGCTGATGTTGTGTTGCTCACAGTACCTTCTGAAGGGTGGATGTTGGCAGCAGTATAGTGATTGTTTTACATCATATCACATATGTTTTTATTAACTGTATCTTAACTATGCTAATAAAAGCTTTTTCTTTTTATAGTGTAAAGAACTTGCCAAGTCCAAGGCAGAAATTGCCTGTATTGGTGTATATGAAAGAACTGTTTTTGTAGTTGGAACTGAGAGAGGAAAAGCCTTTGTCAACTCTAGAGAAGATATTAAGAAGGATTTTAATGAATACTGTAAGTTTCGATGTTTTATTTTTGTATGTCACAAGCTGCATAATGTATATTGCATAATACTAATAACTTTGGGGAGCAAAATTCTGTCTGTCATTGCTGCATGCTATAATTATGTTTGCTATGGCAAATTGAGCTGTTTAGAAACATAAAAATGAGCAGTAACAGTGGTCTTGTTTGGACTATTATTTATACAATGGCTGGAAATGTTAATTTTTTCTTAGATAATGTGACAAACTAGTACAGTAAGAAGTATTAGACTGTCCACCCTTATAATACATCCTGCATTTCCTTGTGTGTGTTAATTTTTCTTTGTATATGCTCCTCCAAACGTTTTTTCCACTCAGGAAGACTGAGGAGAACGCTGAACAGGTAGAGGAGTACTTCTGTCAGCTCAGGTGGTCCTGGTTCTTCAGATCACTTCATGCCTTACTAAAGCAGATGCACTGTTTTGACAAAATAGTATTTTTTCATGTAGCTTTTTTTATAATTTTTTTTTTTAGTAGACAGAAGTATGCGTCTGTACCGTAATGACTTAAAATTAAATCTGCATTTCTTCTGTACTCCTTTAAGTACATCTAGGGTGTGGTTTTTGTTTAATTTCATTTTTACAGTGAAACACTGGAACTTTTGTGTTTGTAAAACTTGATTCATTGACTACAGGACAGTATTTTAAGGGATAGGTTTCAAAGATTCAATGACTATTTGGGGGAGCATTGATGCGCCCATTTAGGAAAGTGTTGGTGGTGGACAGTGCCTAATAAATAACAAAATGTACATTTATTTGCCTAGGGGAAGAGAGAAGATGCAGGTCAAGGGTGGGGTATGATAGAAGAATCAGTCTGAGGAGGAGTTTAAAAACAACTGTCAAGTTGTTGTCAGATTAAATACTGCTTGGAAAGCAACTATGTTTACTCTAAAACAGAAAGACTTACTCCCAAAAATGCTTTTGCTGCTAGGTAAAATTCTCTTGGAGGCTCTGTCTCAAGGTCAGTTGTTGGTGGTAGGGCTCTGGATTTTTTTGTCACTGTCCTGCTGGCATGGACAGTGACTTTCTGTGCACATATTTACACAAAGGAAAGTCGTCATGATGTTGGGTTGTAACAGATCACTGATACCAAAATATAGAATTGCAACCTGATTGAGGAATCAAGTATAAGATGAATCAATTTATTTTTCTTTTTCCTTTTTTTTTTCTTTTTTTACAGGGACAGTCTTCTAATTCTGCTGTTTGTGAAAACTGCTCTCTGAGTACTGGGGAGGGAGTTCAGTTTTTCACTTGATTTCTTTTTTTTTGTTTTGTTTTTGTTGCCTAAAGGGCTTCCCTGACATCCTAGGTGTACTATGTTTTCTTGCCTGATATACCAGGGACTTTGTGTACTGGACACATCTATTAGTAGGGAGTTTGAAATTATGGGGATTTGCTGTTTTATCTCCTGGATAGATCTCTATTTCAGATTTTCTACTGTGGGAAGCACTGGCTTCTCATCTGTGCTTGTGTTTGGCTGTATGAGATGTGGTTTCTATAGATGCATGCCTGTGTTTAAATCCTGCATCAGTTTTGATAATCCTCGCCTGTTGCTTTATTCCAGTTACAAGATACTCATTCTTGGGCTGTGTTTTTGTACTGTCAGGCTGGTAAGATTAAACTATATTAGCTTTGAAAACAGTGTTTTCATTATGATTCTTGCAGAACATTATGGTGTAGATCTGTGCGAACAAGGTCAGCTAATGTCGGTCATTGCTTTCATGGTTTCACAAAGTGCTCATCTCCCATGCTTTCAGGGGAGTCTTGATGCTGGAAGTAGTTTTCTTCTGTCCTGATAAAGATGTTGATAATTCCAGAAAACATTACTTCAGAACAACAATTTTTAGGAATAATAGCATTACATATTCCTGGTGATGTTGATTCCATCACTGCCTTTGACAGCATTGAAGTCCTGATGAAGTTTATAGTGTAATTTTTGCTCTAAAATGTAGAGCTGTGGAGGCAACAGTTCCTTTCCCCTCATACCTTGTTTCTTCAGTTCAGTATGAATGTAATCAATAGGCAGTGGTTGTTGAGATTTTAGTAGGTGTTTTGTAAGAATCCTGGAAGGACACAGTTCTTTGTATTTTTAACGAGTGAGAGTTGAGTCCTTGTTACTTTAGGACTGATAAAGGCTTCTAAGAGATTCTTACCTTGCTGTTAAAATTAAACCTTTAAAAATTCATCTGTGATGTCAGTCTCTGGAACACATGGTGCTGACAATATTGAGAATTACCTCTCCACTTGTGGCTATCTTCATTTTTCTTTAAATATGGAAATAGAAGTGTAGTTACTAAGCACACCTCTGGTTATGTCTGACTCTGTACAAGCCAGCACATATGTCTAGTCTTTATTTCCACATTTTTCACAGCTCTTTTGTATAATTTGAGTAGTGTATGAAGAGTTTTCAGAATTTGTAGGGCTCAGGCTTCAAACCCGCTGCTTTTTTTTAAATTAATGAGTATAAATTAGTGGGCTAAACTGATGAAATGTATGTATGAGGTTTATGAAGGAAACAGTGTGTACACTTTTAAGCAGTACAGAACTGATAAAAATAATAGTGGTTCAGTGAAAGCAGCGCTGGAGTTTGGTTTCCTGTGGCTTTCATTCATGGGTTTCCTAACACCTTGCCACAGGGCAAGGAGGAGCCTTGCTAGTATCTCATTTGCCTTGTTACCTTAAGAAAATGTGTTGGAGGTTAATTATAACAATGCTTTTTTAAATTTTAGTATAGATTGTGTAGTAAGTGTTGAAAAACCAGTCAACAGGCATTAATTATTTAAAACTGAGTTAGATAATGTATTCTTCTGAGCTCTGCTTAATGAAGATGGCTGTGAGCCCTCTGTTACAGTGGAATGGACTGTTTCAATCAGTTTAGAACTGCATGTGCTTGTATGCAGAACATGTGATTTGGGTAACCTGCAGTGTCAGATATTCTAGGCCTGTTTAAGTTTGTATTGTATATAGAAAGAGCATGTACTTGGAGCACCTGCTCATATTGAGCATATGGACAAGTGTAGATACTTGTGCGTTGTAAGCAATCAAGATCATACACATCTTGCTCTAACAGTACCTCTTTGTTTTAGTTGCTGTCCCCTGCTAAAGTGTATTGTGTGGTCCTCAGTTCCTCTTGCATGGCCTTGGCAAGATGAAGTGCTTCTGTCGTCTCTGGATTGCTGTGGAGTTGTGGGTTATCAGCTATCCTGAACAGGTGACTTACTCCTGGGGTATCTGAAGAATGCCGTTCCCTTCATGTGTTTGTCTTTGTCATCTTGGCAGTTTCCCTTGGGCTCTGTAGAATTCATTCTCATTTGAACGTGAGCTGGAGATAGTTTATAAAACAACCAAAGAAACCCCAGAACCCAGAGGAAGCCTTATTTTCCCCAGGTTGTATTTGCCCATTAGAAGGGAACTTCCAGAAGAGCTTCCTGACTCAGAAGCACCTTTTTGGTCACCTGTTCTGGACTTTGAAGGATATTTACCCAGCATTATGTGTTCTGTCCCATCTGCCAGGGAGACAGTTCCTCTCCAAGAATCCTGGTTGCCTCTGCTAGCATTTCCACTGGTACTGGCTGCTACACCATTAATATGTAGGTTGCAGGGAAGCTTAATCATGCTAGTTCTGTAACTTCTGGCCAGCTCTCCTAGTCATGCTGCTTTTTTCTTCAATGGTGCCAGGGCTTTGAGCTCACTTGCCTGAGATGGGGCCATCTCTTGCACCTGTAGGTGGTTCGTCTTGGATGACAGGTCCTTTATTTTTGGAGTCTTCATTTATCTTCTGATGGCCTTGGGTTTCCACACTGATCTTAACAATGCATCTGGTATGGGCCAGAGTTTGACTTCAAGTCCTGCTAGAGACTTTGGGCCAGGGTCTTTCACTCTTCTTGCCTGTACCTCCATGTCCATCCAGACACAGGTTGCGAGAACTTCTTGTAGCTTCAGGAATGCTCAGAATTTGAGTGTTTTTAATGAATACAGCCATTCCTCCTGCTCAGGATGAATGAATGGAATGCAATTCTCCACAGACTTTATGGGAAAGATTGCTCAGCTTTGGCTCCTCAGTGTGTTTCCTTGGTATGTGAATTACTGTTTCCTCTTGGATGTACTCCATCATTTGTGGGCAAGTGAAATGGTTCTTCCCATAAACTAGGCTACTGTGGACCTGCTTGAAGATCTGCAGCTAGGCTTCTGTCTCATTGAATCCTTCTGGCCTCTGAGAAAACAGAACCATCAGGTTTTCTGGGGAATTCTTATTCTGATATTGTGCTCCTCTGTGTCTTTGTAAGCAATGCAATGCTTCAGCAGTTTAAAGGGGGATGGAAAAAGCAAACAAAACCAGAACCTTGAAAGACTAGATCCTACTGGCTTAAAAAACAAAACACGCTTAAAACCACCAAGTCTCTTACAGGATTGGCAACTACTTGAGAGTCTCATTACTTGTGAGACTACTTTGGCCTGCTGTAATTTTCAAATGAATACCTGAAATTGGCATTTTTGTCTTGTAGTATCTTGTCCCTATATTCTAGAGCGGTCTGAGCATCTCTAACTGAAGTTACACCATGTCTAGTGTCTTGCTATGTGAATGCTGGCTTCCTACACCGTAGTGGTAATTGTAGCTTTGCAGTGATTGTCCTCGCTTCAGGTTTTGGCTTCCAAAGAAGCTGCTGTTCACTGTGCATGATCTCTCTGGAGAAGAACTTTTTAGCTTAATATGCAAGAAGGTTTCAAATGCACAAAAAGACTGTAGAGGAGTTCTTTAGCATTTAAGGTTATACAAATAGGATTTTGAGTAGTCAGTCTCTACATCACACCTCCACTGGAGACCATCAAGTCTACTTCATCCTAGCTATTCATCCCCATAGGCTGGTCCTAATTGATGAGATGTGCATGTACTCCAAGTTGCCTGACTAATATATTTTTTCCAAAGTAGAAGTATTTTGTGAAATAAAATATTCAATACTTCTTTTGTGATTGAGGTTTAAAAAATTGTTGATATTCTCCATTGTATGACACTGGGTGCAATTAGTTCTAATACTGGCAATAATAAAAGCAATGCTAGCAACAGGGCCAGATGTACAAAACAACTTAGGTACCTAAAAATGTAGAACAGAGCTTCTGAAAGTCTGCATGACATCTAGTTGTAGTCATCTAAATAGCTCATAAGTCAGTATTTTTGTTGTAACTATGTTCTCTTTGTAAGTGGTGATATCTAAAACACAGATATAGAAATACATGACTTCAGTATTTTCTAACCAAAGCTCAGTGAAGTGTATAACATATTGGTATAAATATAAATTTTCCCATGATGAAGCTCTTAAGTGGTGTGTCTTGCTGCTTTCTTTCATTTTTCTAATGGATGAAGCTATTTACATGTTTGATCCTGGCTGTGTATCATCTATGTACATTCACCATAAGCAATGCTGAACAGACTGTGGTATTGCAGACCAGAGAGTATCATGCACAGATCTTGGGGTTTAGAATCTGGTAGGTAGGAGTCAAGCTACAGTAGCGCGAACCTTTATATTAATTCAGTAGCTCTATGTTAATTTTAAACTGGTGATTAAAAATGTGTTTGAAATCTGTTGAGATAGCCCCCAACACTGCAGCTTGCTAGTTAGTGTGGGTATTGTTCTGCTAGTCTGCATGTAGTCTTTCTATCGTACTTTATTTGGATGCTGCAGTAATGATGTCAATAAAGTATTAATATATTTTATTTGCTTCTTCCTTATTGTTATAATTACCCCTGATTATGCACTGTCTGTCATGCCTGTAGTAATTCAGAAACCATATATAAATGGTGTATTTAGCTTTTCAGCTCTAAAGCAGGATTTGAAACTCAGATTTGAAACTGAGCAGAGACTGAATCCCCTGACCTATATGGAAGCAGCCTAATACTTTTTCAAGTATTACTCTAATAACAGAGGTTATTAGTGGGTCTGACTGCTATTTGATTGTGTTTGTTCGCATTATGTCTAAAGGACAGTCTTCATCATCGTCTTTGTCTCAGATTATGTGCTATGGTATTATAGTGAAAATACCATTCTGGAACTAGCTGACATCTTTTTATATTGCTCAGAGCCTAATCCCTTGATACTAATGAAGCTAGTTTAAAGATACTAGCTTTTTTGGAAGATCATGTGCCAGTGTGGAAACTGATTTCCCACAGTCATTGTCTTTGGCCCTGAAGTATTCTGTGGCCAGCAGAGACTTTGGTGGCTTTTATGCTCCTGAAGCTACAGAATATTTTGGAAGATAAAGGAATCATTAAATGGTAGACATAAATAGTAAATCCAAGAAAAACAGTATGAACCAGGCAGAGGATTAATGCTGACAAAACACTGGTGGACTTGCATGTACGTATGATGTCACTGATCTGCTACCTATTTAATGCAAATGGGGACTGTATCTGTGATTCTTGCTTTAGCTTTTAAAACAACGTCTGCTATTTATTCTGAGTATCTGCCGGAACAGGCTCTTCCCAGTCACTGTTAATAGGAACTTACTCAGCTGTGGCTCTCAGTTTTGTTCCTGAATTTTCACCTCCCTTTTGGCAACAGATGACTTGGAATAACTTATGCTTCTCCTAGTGGCCAGACCAGCAAAGACGAATGGCTGCTTCTGGCCGCTCTGACTGTGGCTTGTCACCATTGCCCAGACTTACTGTGCTGGCAGACATGATGTGTTTATTCCTGCCATGTCTGTCACTTGGGAGTTAAGACCCAGCATCTCTTCTAGTGGAAGGGATCATGTGATTGTTCTCTTGTCCTTTTAACATTACCTAAGTGAGGTTACATCCTGCCTGTTTAGTGATGTGTTAATGCTAACCTGCCTGTCTCTACATGGGGTTAATTAGGGAACAGTTTCCTAATCTTTTCTTCTAGGAAGAGGTGTAGGCAAGGTATATAAGGATATCTTTGTTTATTCAATAAAATAATCTTCAATGATCCCAAAGGTCTTTTCCAAACTAGTTAATTCTGTGATTCTTTGGAAAAAACATGAAGCTTCAGATGTTCTTGCTGGAAAGCTGGGACGCTTTTCTACAGACATTGTCTCTGCCACCAACACTTTAGGATTGTGTTTTCCTCCATCTTATTTACATTGTACTCTGTTTATTGAAAGCAGTAGTTCTTACTTTGCATCCGTTTTTGCCCCACCCCTAGCTTTTGGGTGGGTGGGGGGGGGTTTCTGTTGCAGTTGTAACTGCTTGATAAATTAGCTGAACTATGTTAACCTAAACTTTTTTGGATTAAGTTTCAGTCACTTTCTATTTTGTATTTGCAGAAATGCTGCTATGAGTTAAATCACCTACACTTAAAGATTTGACCAGTTTATTCCTAATAAATCATGTACTTAGGAATTAGTTTAAAGATAACATTCCTAGCACTCACCAAACAGTTGCAAGTAATAAAAATAAAATCTGAAGCAATCATCCCTGTCTTTTCTTACGGTAAGACCTGAGGGTTTTTTTTGCCATTGTTGTCTCCATTTGAGCTCACTTAAATTCAGCTTGCAATCTCCTTTTGCCTAACCTTTTGCAATGCAAATAATGTAGTTTCTGTGCTGTATTTTTCACATATCATATGTTTCTTATCTGAACTCAGCATTAATAGTCTTGATCTTTGTGAAAGACATAGAAATAATTTTGCTATCATTTAGCTTTACCTTGTGACCTGCTGTACTCTCCCTTTTCTGCCACTTTACCTTCTTTTTTCCCCAAAATCCTGGGTTGATAAACCTGAAGTGGATGATGGCCAGCCCAGTTAGCCATGCATTTTTATAGTCTCCTTTGCAAGCTCTTTCTCATGGTATTAGAGTTGAATTAATTTTTCTGAAGTTTTACATTATTGGCAGTTTCTCATGGTTTACAAGTCAGTTCACCCCTTTACCTAAATTCTCAAAATAAAAAGAAACTTGCATTTTAAAACTTCTGCTACATAGTTAGACACAAGTTATTTTGCCTCTGATAGATAACACAGAGAATAGAAAATTCCAGTTCCCCATAAGTTGCTAGATAGAGCTTAAAGACTAACTAGCAAAAAGAGACAAAAGAATGTAAAAGTACGCACACAGGATGATAAACGCAGCTAGAACCAGTGGAGAAACAGATAATGAGGAACATAGTGGCTTTTTGGGCTAAGTTATGTAACAAGAAGCAACAGCACATGCTTAAAGAAAAATTCAAGCCAAGGTCATCGTGTAACATTGGTGGCACTCAGTGAATACAACCACCTGAGACCCCTTTAGATGGCCCTCTAGGACCATAAAATGATTTCCAGCAGGGGGCAGATGCATGCAAATGAGTTCTAGGAAAAGTGATATTATTATTTAGGAAGTACGTTGTAATAAATATGTATGAACATGATGGAATGCATATCCTGCTGTAAAGTTTTAGGACACACATTTGGTTAGAGGAGATATCCTCTGAGTATGTCCAGTGCTGTAATAAAGAATGCTTCTTTCTAATAGTTCAGATTGTGTTAGAAAGTTTATTTTCTGTCTGATTTTGCTATCACCTCCCTTCCTTGGGGGTGCTTCCTTTGCTACCATCATCTGCCTCTCTTCCCTGTAGATGTGTCAAGAACAGAGACTCTTGTATGCAGTGTGCCAGTTTGGATGCCTTTTCTTTTCAGCACCCTTAGCTCTAGCCATGCCCTGCCTAGCTCAGAGCTCCCTGCTGTTTTTCTTGGGTCGTTTCAGAGCTGGGTAACTTGTACAGCCAGCTTGCCTGGCTTGATTGCCACAAACCTTTAATGTTCTGTCTCTGCCTAGCCAGCTAAGGGGTATAATGTTAACGGCCAGTTTAAAAAACTGCGGGGAAAGTTCAGTCCCATTTCCATGGAAACCACCCATCTTGTTCCCTCTGAGTCGACAACAAACTTGAAATTTCGCGGCTCTTAAATTCTGCCTCAGGTGATTTGCTTTTTGTTTGGTTCAAGTGATCCTTTGATAATTATAAAATGACTTTTCTTTAATTTGAGGATATTTTCCAGTTTCATGAACTGTAAAAGCTGGATGGCCTTAAAAAGCTCACAGATGAATTGGGTGAATAACATTATAAACCAAAGCAAAATGCTTTTAGCCGTGCACCCATTTACTTTCCCTCTTTCATTGCAGTAATTTTCCTTATGCACAAATAATACACATATATGTATATGAGCAGTGTCACAAAATTGTTGTTGCTCTTAAGTTGCCTCTCAGAGTGCCTGTGCAGGGGCCACATTCATATTCTTAAAATTACTTCTTGTTTTTCTCTCCCGGAGGAGTTGAAAGCCACCTGATTAAAAACCTTCTAATGTTTTAAGATGCCTTTAACTGCCATGCGACTGACAGCTCTTTTGCTAGAGGAGTCCTGAGCTCTATCAGCTTCAGATACCAAATTGTGCCAGCTTTTCTCTATTTAGCATCTCATCTGCAGGTCTTTGTTTTGAGGAAGTTTCAGTTAAGTAAATTGTTTTTCTGCTAAAGCTTGATTTCTTTGTTTCTTGTTCTTTGGTGAGATGAGAACAGTGCTGGATTTGTCGCTTGTCTGCAGTGTGGCTCAGCAGGGCATTCTTTGCTCCACAGGAGAGATGCAGCCTGCCTCCCCCTAACACAGCTCTCTGTTTTATAGGAATGGGAACAGCTGGGAGATTCCTTTTTCAGCTAAGTGGTATGCTGGACTGTCTGATCTGGAGGGAAGGATATTCTGAATAACCAAAACACCTGGATAGTAGAAGATAAGAGACACTTAAGCATATATTTACTCTCATTGCAAAATGAAGGTTGTTGGGAGTTGTGTAGTTGTAATCCTGCTGAATCCAAAAGAGTAGTGAGACTAATTCTGCAGGATGCTCACAACTGTGCAGAATGCTATTCTTTTACCATATTACCATTTCTTCCCCTTTGTGAGCCATTTACCCTGTAAATACAGCCCCCTCATCCCTCTTCCGCACCATATCTTGTTGCATATGTCCTAGGCATCCCCTCCCAAACGTTGCCTGATTCCGACTTGGGGCTCCAGTAATTGTGGCAAGGGCTTCGGAAGAGCCTGTGAAGTTGTGTAACCTCCAAGGGTTCGTGTGTCCATCAGTAGTGCCAGGAGGGGTGAATGCCTACTAGGTTTGATCAGTTGTGTAGGGCTGTTACAAATCTTGCTGCGTTTGAAACTTGATCTTGTTTGTAAGTCTTGATTAAAATCAGCCAACGAATGTGGGAGAGATTAGGGAGGCAGATGCCTAATGTAATATTAAGAAAATGCATAAAAAATCATGTAATGAAAAAAACCCAGTAAGGGTTTGTCTTCTAGTTAGGAAAGAAAATGTCTTTATCTTTCTGTCTGCTTTTCATTTTCATATGAAGTGGGCAGTGTTGTCATCTTAATTTTGGTTTGTTTATTAATTTTAGAAAGTGTGGGTACACTTTCTGAAGCTGCTGGCAGTAAAGGCATTTTCAGTGAATCAGTTTCTTACATGGAAAAAAATCCCACTCAAAAAGCTACATTAGATGTAGCTGTAAATTGAAACTGAAACTGAAAGTCCATGGGCAAATCTTGATTGAGCACCTGTGTTGCAGGTATATAACAAAATCCCGGTTTTGCATTATTTTTCGTGTTCTGGTAGGCCCTGTCATACTGCAGAGAAAGCAAAAGTTTTGAGCCTGAAGAGCTGGCAAGCTAAATGTCACATGGAGGTGGGTTTCCAGGGCATGAAGCAGACGTGTGATGTGCAGAGGAAGGACAAAGTTCTCTTTGAAATGAAGATAGGAGTTTTTAAGATAAATGTGGTTTTACTAAAAGCATTACTGCTTCAGCTCATTTCACAGCCCATTTGTAATCAGTTGTTCAAACTGATGTTTGTTTTCTTGTGTCAGTGTAGAATTCTGGTGCCAGCAGTCCTGGTGATGCACATCGCAGTGTTTCAGGCTTACTGCTGTGCTGGCTCGTGGTGAAGTCATGACACAGCTTCAGCACTGATCATGCTCTTGCACAAAGGAACACAGATCTCCTTTGCCTTTCCTTCCAGGTAGGCAAGCATATCTCTATTGTTTGCCTCTGGTTTTGCTGGGTGATTCTCAGTAAATCTTAGCAAGAATTGAATGATGAGAAAGGAAGGCTGTCACCTCAAACCATCGCTTCTGTTTGCTTTTTAATACTGGAAGTGTTCTTACTCCCTCACTCTTTTTGCAGTGACTTTTGCTCAGAGACTAGAACAAGATGTAGGGCTGAAATCTTCTCTGTTTTGCGTGATGATGGCTTGTTTGCAACTCCTCTTATTCAGCAGTAAGAGGTGTGTACTTAAAATGTCCTTTGAAAGAGACATGAGCTGTTGTGGCAAAAGTCAGATCCCTTCTGTGAAATGTTCTGCAAAGCACATACAGAATAAATAAACCAGGACATAATAGAACTGCTGCATGACATGTCATGCACAGCATTAGATTGTTTTTCTGCTTCACACTGGCATTTTAACTTTTTCCTGGTGACTCTGTTGGTCCTTCTTTTCTTGGCAGTTTAGCATTTTATTTTTACTGTATTATCCTCTCCTGAGATTAGTAGTTTCCTACCTCTTCGTGCCAAAAAAAGCCTCCTTGGATGTGTCTCTTAATTTTCCATTCATATTCTTCAGGGGGTGATATTTGCAAAGATTATAAGGAGGATATAATAATTCTGGTGTAAATTTAAATTTGCTCATTGCTTATGTACATAGATATGTGCATTTGCTTCTAAGACAAGTAAATTCTTAAAATTTTCTGGCAGGATTCCTTCTTGAGAATCTCTACTCTAAAGTGGAGGGACTAGGACTTCTAATAACTCAGTATTTTATGTCTCTTATTTTTATAAATAACTGCCAGGTGTTACAGAAGAGGTCAGGGCTGCAGAACTGCAGAAAACAAAGACTACACCCCCTGTAAACAGACAGATGGTGGATACTGTGGAGCTGGAGGCTCTTAGAAAGTCTGTGGAGGACTTGTTCTGCTTTTGCTATGGTAGGTGCTTTAAATTCTTCTGAAGACCTGTTCTAGATTTCTAAATTTTTATTCCAGTTTGGAGGAAAAAACTGCATGATATTAGCCTTTTAACTACACTGCTATTTTTAGAAACTTTTAGTAGCCGTTTCTAAAAAATACACATATAGTGGTTAGTTTTCTTCTTGGTATGTTTTGTGGGATGTGATTTGAGATTATTGCACAGTGCATATTAGTGCCAGCAGTATTTGGTTTCCTGAGATTTGCATCCATACTTTGCTTTTGCTCCAGTCTTATCCAAAGTTACAAAGTTTTATGAGGGACTCATCCTTTTGCTAACTTCAGCGGTCTTGACATCGAAACAACCTCCTCTTTTTTTCCTAGGTAAAGCTTTAGGAAAATCAACGGTGGTACCTGTGCCATACGAAGAGATTCAGAGGGATCAGTCTGTTGTGATGGTGCAGGGCCTGCCCAAAGGACTCGCATTTAAACATCCGTCAAATTACGATGTTTCTACCCTGAAATGGATTTTGGACAACAAGTCAGAGATCTCATTTAGTATCAACAGGTTATTTGCTCTCTTTCTTGTGCTGGTCTGTCCAATTTGGTTTTGTACTTAAGTAAAATCAATTTTAATTTTTAATTAAATACATTGCAGACTGTTTCTCTTAAACAGGAATTCTCTCTGTAATGTACACTACCAAGTAATTAACAATGTCTTTGCTAAAACTGAGTTTTTCTTTCCATATTTCCACACAGGTCTTTCCTAGAACCAAAGAAACACATAGGTAAGTTAATGTTTATTCAGACTAAACAGAAAAAGATTGAAATTTGAGTTTAGATAGCAATATACATAGAACATTTGGCCATGTCGATAAAGTGGCAAACTATGCAGAAATTTCTAGACCGTGAGTTGCCTTACTTATGGAGCTATAACTCTTTCCTTTATGCATTCTGCCAGGAGCAACTCATTAGAGATGACATTCATTCTGTTTCATTCTTTGTCTTGATTAAGTTAATTCTATTTCATTCTTCATCCTTATACTGAATTTAAATTTAATGTGAATTGTATAGTATCCTAGGGGAAGGAGAAGTGAACTTCTGAAGGACTGCATTCAGTTTTTAGAAAATGCTCAGACTTTCCAGTACTTGTGTTCCACTACCCAGCTGATTTTGGCATTTTTATCTCATTTTAAAAAGTAATTTAATCTTCTGAAGTGGCTAGGTATTGTATGTAATTCCTATGAAAGCCTCTATATATTAAAAATTCTGAGCTAGAGTGAATTTTGTAAAACTCCACAAAGATTCAGTTCTAGCTTAGGAGAAATGCCTTCTCCTGTTCCTTTCACGATATCACGGTGCTTTACTTGCTAAATGCATAAGTGTGAGAATTTGTTTTATGAAAATGATGAAGCAATCTCTGTAGGAATGTAGTCAAAAAAGGAAATGTTTAATTTCTTAGGTGAAAGAGCCAGAAGTTGATGCTTTACTACTGTAAAATTAGAGATGTGTTGCCTATGCTCAGGTAGAAGACTAGAGAAGGAAAATTACAGAGATTCTGGTAATAATATAGTTCTATCAAAAATACAAGGTAGGTTTTCAATGTGCTAAGGGACATTCTAAAAATGCAAGCTGTTTGTGTCTAGGTACAGTTTAGCGGGATCTTTCCTCATTATCTGTGAATAAGGAAAATATGCACATATGTTCGTAAAATATGAACAGGCTTTTGCTTTGTGAAATCAACGTTACATTTTCAATTTGTGTTTAAAGTGAATGGTGTACAGGAAATTCAAATATTGTCTTTTAACTTTCAGGAGCTGATATGACAGATCCTTCACATTCAATTATACCTGCATGTGGAAGGTAAATTTAAAATAATACAGAATTTAAAATTGTTTTTAATCAACTTTCTATTTTCATGCTGTTATCTTTGTCTTAATGTGCTTTTCTGCCCAGCTGACCTTTGAATAACTTTTGCTTGCTTGGCATTATAAAAAACATGAAGCTCAATCTTCTCTTTCTTTTTATCATTATTTGTGAGGAAACTGTTACAGTTTAAACAAATGGCAGAGTTTCTCCTTGGTTTAATTAGCCCAATGGGTTCTGTTCTTAATTCACAGTCTGTTAGTCAAGGCTAAGTTTGCCATACTTTATGGTACAGCAGTGAGGGAGAACAGGAGAGGGGAATGTTGCTTCCTTCCCCCTCCTGAATTTAAAAAAAATTATTTTCTTTATATTAGTAAATGAAGATACTATATCTGTAATACATCAAAAATTTATTAATGTGAAAAAGGGGATCAGTTTTCTTTGCTTCTGTGTTTGCTTCTCATTAAATACTAAACATGATTTGAATATTGTGTATGCCTCAAAAAATGTAGGAATAGGTGATTGCTGGCAGTTCCCTTGTGATAAATCAGATAAGCCAATACGCAGGATTTCTTATTTTTGTGTTCTTGTTAGAAAAAATTCTGAGAGATTGATTTTACTTGACAAGCTATAAAGCTTGAAGAACTTCCCAGAAATCTAAGGTTTGTTTTTAATAATATGTCACTGTTGTACCGGGGACAGCGAGAAAACGACATAGATTCAATCCAGGAAGAAATGGAATGGAATGGAATGGAATGGAATGGAATGGAATGGAATGGAATGGAATGGAATTATTTATTAATTTACAAACTCGTTTATATATCTTCGTGGCATAAGGTTATTGGTTCTTTGACCATCCACCTCTCAGAATGATTGGCTGAACTCTACAACACCCATTTCAAAATATTTCTTCCGTCAGTAACAACAGTACTGCGTAACAATCTTGGACCTGCAAGATAAAGGGATTGGTTTACAAAAACCTCTAACTGTTTTTGGCCAGCATCCATGTGAAAGCAAGGACTTTAACACGGACGCTGGCAGAAAGCTGGAAAATCTCTCAGTGACCGAGCCTTCAGCATCCACAATAATGTCATTCTGTTTGATTTGTTTATTTTTATAGTTGTCCTCCTGTTAAAGTGAAAATGGAACCAAGCAAGGATTCTGGTACGTTTAGAATTTTGCCTTAATTTGCAGCAAAAAAAAAAGGGCCAGACTGTGTTCAGAAGACTGAACTTAAGCAAAGATAGAAAGCTCCAAAAAAAAAAGAAAAGTAGCAAAAAGACATCCTTTGAGATGGAAATGAAATGATGGTGAGATGGAAAAATTTTTCTTTCCTTGAAACTGTCCATTTTCAGTTAAGTATTAAATCCTAGCCAAATGCTTCCATTTCAAGAGGGAGGAAATTCGTTATACATTGTAGACTAAATTTATCTTTACGTAATTTAGAGAAAAAGAAATTCCTCTGGTTTATTGGGGTTTTTTGTTCTTATTTAAGATGTCTTTGTCCCTAATGGGAAGCAAAAGCTTGGTTTATTTGTTAATATTCCTAAAATATTGAAAATGAAAAAATGTCCATTTTCTAGGTAAAATAGAAATAAAAAATTCATAAATAACAAGATGTGTTACTTGTTATTAAAAGATTGCCAAATTATTCCTAAGTTGCTCTGCAGGTAGCAGATGATTCCCCAAAGGACTGTGATCTGTGGCAGAGTAACGCTTAAGTGTGTGCTGTGATGTAAAGGCAAGGATAATCCCATTAAAGCCAGTGAGGCAGCAGATGTGCTGGGAGATAAACTGGTGACTGTCCCTTTTGCTGGGTTGGGCTACATTGCTCACTTTCCTATTCTAATTAAGTTTTTATATGTAGTCCCGCTTTTTGCTCTTGTTCTCTGTGCTTCACAGCTTCAAATTCGTGGTTTAGGCACCCTCCATGGTTAATGTTCTGCTTGACATACACAAAGGGTTAACTTGAACTTTTTGCCAAGTAAGTCCCAGACTCTTTCCAGTGCTGCTTTCTAGACATTTTAAGTAATTTTCACGGAAGAGTGAGCAGGAGCTTTTCTAGGACTTTCAGCATGAATGATAAAATATATTTTTTTCCTGTGGTAGCATGCAAAGAGGAAGAATCTCATTTTTAAAATATTCTTCAGATGAGACAGAATCTGCAGGGAAGCCTAGTTTGTAGGGAACTATTTAATCCTGGATCCTTTCTGGGGATGACCAAACTGAAACATAAGAAACCAGCACGTCACTTTGTTACCATTGTTTTAGCTCAACAAATGTGTAAAATTTTTTTTTTCTTTTTTTTTTTCAATAGAGACCTCCGAGGATCTTGGTGGGTGCTTTTGTTCATTTTGTTTTAAGAATCTGCTTATTAGTAGTTTCCATATTTGAGTCCTTTGTTGCTTCTACAGGAATTTCTTCAAAAATGTCAACAATAACAATGAAGCAGGAAACAGATGATCCTAACTACTATCAATTTAATACTCCAGGTAATGATACTAATTTTCATATGTGTTTATCTCATGGAAGGACTGGTTGCCTAAGTGTTGATCTCTCCATGCCTCTCTTTTTACTAATTTTTGGTCATTAAACACACAGTGACTTAGCTCTGTTAGGATACAGCATTTCCATGCTGCCTATCACTTCAGTTATTATGAAGAATACCAAAAAACCTAAAGAACAACTTCATCCCAAACCCATATGTGTGCGTTTGGTCTGAAGGAGAAGTTCCAGGACTCTTTTGAACTGCTTGATGTATTTTTCTGAGGGTTCAGTGTGCAGGCTCTATAACTCCATTGACTTTGTTAAACAGGAAAGAAACTTTTATAGTGATGCTTTCTAGAGCACTGCTTGAATTTTTTCTTTAGTTTAAAGTTTCAGTAACTTTTATACATTTTACATCATAGAATCAGCCATTCTATGATTCTGTGATTGGAAGTATATCAATCACTTCTCTTGTATGGAATGACCAATATGTATCAAAATTGTATTGAAAGGTTAATTTATGTTGACAAAGCGTAACGATATTTATGAGGCCCATGGCTCAGCCTCTGTGTATTTTAAGTTGTCTCCCAGTTGCTTTGCCTCACCTCTATGGATCCATTTTAACACATTGACCTCAGCTAGGAGCGGAAAACAGAAATTGTTATTTCTTTATGTTGAAATGAACAGTAATTAAGAAGTTGTGATTATAAATGGCAGTATAAAATAACTGAAACCTTAAATTTATAATTTCAACCTATGTGTATTTATCATTAGGTTAACTGAGTAATACAAAGAAACGTGGGCAAGCTGCCACACATTTATCAATGATAGTTACATGTTCAATAATGAAGTGCAAAACAGCACATCCCTTCATTTTGTAGTATTATATGTTATTGAGATAACATTTTTGTGTGTGTTCAGACATGAAGATTCTTGACACTATTTTCTAATGTGCTTTAATAACTAACTGTGGGCTTGTGGAATCAATATTTTCGCTCTGGCATATCTCAAGTAACATACGAGCATCGTTCAGAGAGATCTCAACCATAGCATAGCGAAGTGTCACCCCTTGAGTGCGGAACTGGAAGGGTGTTAGGATTATCTGCTCTTCATATGTGTACATTACCTAGCCTTGGAGGATGAGGGGTTTACAGGCATGATTTAATGTAGTAAAAGTAGATACTGGTGTGAAGACAACCTAATCATTGTTCCTTCCAAAGCCAAGTCTTCTCATCCTTTTGCTTCTCATCCCCATTGTGGTTTTCCATTTCCTGCATAAAAATGATGTCAGAATTTGGCCAGTAGCCCACAGTGTAACTCAATGCCATCTGAAGAGAGTCTACACTGAAATCGCTTCATTACAAAATAGTATCCATTGCACTGCAGTGCATTTGTCTGAGCTGAAAAATCCGAGTTACACAATATGCTTCCAGAGTGAAGTCTAAGCACATTTGACGGGGGATTTCTGTTGTCTTTCACAGAACTCTAAATTTAAATCTTCTGATTGATGAAGAGCAATATATATCTCTTTCTGATAAAGTGGTGCTTGATTAATAACTCCCCCTCTCCACCCACAGTGTAGTTCTCCAAAAAGGCATTTAAAACACGACAACATTGAGTATATTGGTAGAAGTGATGGGATGCTGTGAGCTAAAAGAGATGTTTTTTCTTTCAGGTCAAGTCATGCTGACTTGACAAGTAAAGCAGCTTCCCCTTTGTTCTTTGAGTAGCTACCACTCTGATTTAAGACAAAGGTTGTCCAAACTGTAGACAGCTATAAATTCTGGAGGCACATAGGTGGTTGTGTGTGGGTGATGGTGCTGTACAAGAAGTGAAGCTTAGAAAAGTGCAGTTATTCTGAGGGGTGTTCCTGAGGAATGACATGGTCTACCCCAGCATTGCCTTTGGAGAAATGTGCTACAAAATAAAGAAAACGGGTAAGGTAATAAATTTTGCTAAAAATAATCTACAGCAAAAGCCAGGCATATCCATTTCCGAGAAGAAACAATTTAACTGTTAGAGAACAGCAATCTGCTTAGGGCTTGCTGGAGAAAATGATTTACTGATAAAATTTCATGGTTACGTTTTTTCTCTAAGTGCTTCCTCTCAGAGATCTGTAATGCCGGTCAAAGTGCTGTGTGCCTGGGTGGCTGACTAACTCCTCCTGTTACTCAAAGAGGGAAAAGTATATCTGTAGGTGGATGTTCTTTTCATCTCGGTAGTAGGTTGCACAATTTGGATGTTGCCATGAGTTAATACTGAATTACTAAATTCAGAATTGTTTTAGCTGTTCACAGTAAGACGACTGAGAAATAGGGACTTCAGCCATCTAAAACTTCATGTGGGTGTTTTGACAGAGTATAAGGGGCAGTTTTCTGTCAGTGGGCACTAGCACTATGGCAGTGGGTGTGTTTTTCCAGTGTCCAGGGCAAATGTGAAGGTTACTGCAGTATTAGACTTGGTGGAGACCAAAGACAACCTGTTCTGGAAGAAAGATCCAGATTTTGATGATTGACTAAATGAGGGAAAGGACTAAGTAGTGATCATCAGGACTAAGTGATACATGCTGGAGCATTTCGGCTATCTTAGTTAATATTCCTGCATGTGCCTTATCTGTAAGTACCAGTTATTATGGCTCTTATGAAAAGAAATATAACTTAAAATGCTGTTTCTTGGTTTAGTGGTTTAAATATAATTTAGTATTTTTAATAGAAACGAACAAGTTAAATAATCATCTCTCCAGAGTCAGATGTATTTTCAGATTTGAGAATATCCCATTTGTCCTATATAAAATCAAACCTTTGGGGCTCGAAAGTGCAGCACTGCTAAGTGAGTGCTGAGTGCTCTGTGCTTTATCAGCACAGGGTAGAGCAGGGCTTTTTGGAGGCATAACCCATACAGAACTGAATTATTTGCTGAGGAAGGACCAATACTGTAAAAGTGGCGTGTTATCCTGTAAATTTTGTAGGTGTAGGTCTTCACTACCACTGATGCCTTGGAAGTTAAAATGAAGAAAAATGGAAGCAGAAGGAAAAGACTGTA
This sequence comes from Eulacestoma nigropectus, assembly GCA_013397775.1. Classification (NCBI taxonomy): domain Eukaryota; kingdom Metazoa; phylum Chordata; class Aves; order Passeriformes; genus Eulacestoma; species Eulacestoma nigropectus. The sequence continues at coordinate 39,673 of VZTE01002771.1, forward strand.
AACAGTCTGTCCTGTGAATTGGCTGGTTGTGTTTTTTACAAACATTTAGAAGTGAGTAAAAACTGCCTAGCAGCTTTTCTCTTTAAAATACCATGTAATTGAACAGTGCTGTCAGTTTTGGAATTTTTGGTAATGTTAGTGAGGCAGTTAAAATATAGGACATTCATCCAAACCCAAATGAGATTGAAAATTTCTTCTAGAAGGAAAAAGCCCAAAATGGGAATGTAAACTTTGCATTTATTCTCACTCTGAAACCTTAAAAGTAATGAATGTATTTTAGTATGTCTCTAGCAAGAAAGTATTTCTCCTTTGGAGATCTCTCAGAATATTAGAAGTAATGTCCATTTTAATGGAGCTAAATCTGTGAAGCTAGGCTGGCATGTAAGGCTGAGTATGCAGACATTATCTTAAACCAAGAAATTCCAGAAAATACATTGAGCACAATGTTGTGCTTCCTGAAGGAAATCACATCTAGTTCACATTGCTATTATATGGGTAGCCAAAAAAAGCCCAGAAAAGTGAGCGTTGCTGGCGATGCTTATCCATGAGGTGATAAATCCATGCCTTCTGCGAAGTGGCACAAGTTTGGCTGTGTAGTGTTAGGACATTAGGACATAATCCATTAGAAACTGAGGCTGAGAAGTTTGCAATCAGTGTAAGTAAATGGTGTGTGGTGGGTAGATAGAAAGGATAGTTGTGACTGTTGAGGGAACAACATCTACTCTTGTTTTTAATGGAATTGTTAGAATGAAAAATCACCTATTTGTAACAGGCATTTCAGGAGTTTCAATTTATGCCAACAGCCATCTCTTACAGAGGGTCCATTGCACTGCTGAATCCCAGCCCAAGCGTGGTCTGTCATGTATTTATCTGCTCATAAAAGACCGAGTTTTGGTCTGAGTGTTAGAGAATTCCCAAGTGTCTGTGCTGTGTAGCAGACCTGGCTGTTAGCTGAAGAGCATACCTCTGCTTTCTCTGGTGCTTTCTCTGGTTCAAGGTGAAACTGCTTAGCTCTGCCTACAGATCTGAAGTTCAGATTCCAAGACATAACCATACTGAAAGATTTTAGTTCTAAGGTGTCCTGTGGTTTTAGTAATTAAATCTCCCACTTCTATGTCCATCCTTCCTCCTACCTCCTGCCTTTTCTGGTAGAATTTAGTTCTTTTCTCTTGACTTTTTGTATTTTTCTATTTTGTGATTTTTCTCATATCTTTATTTCTGGATGGAACTTCTTTTGACACTGTACTTGATTTTTGTTTTCTGTGGTTATGTCATGTCTGTGTATTTCTGCCTGTTGTGGGCATGAATGCGGTTAAGTGGAAATGTATCTGTTTTTATTAATACTCTTGGTGGTAGAACTCTTTTAAATTTAATTTTCTAGTCTTTACTAAATTAAGACAGCAGATTATATTTTTTGACACTTCTTAATTTCTGAAACAATTTTTTCATACTGCTTTTTCCTCTGTCCAAGCTTTGCAATATGAAAAAAGGTTCAAGTTTCATGAAATAATCTGTGTTGGTCACTTTTTAAAGAAATCCGATGGTTTTACTACATGTACTGTAGTTTTTATCAATATTAAAGATAAAAGGACTGAATTCTCTGTGCTTAATCCTAAGGGCTGTAAGTCTAATAAGTTTCTTTTCAACTAGAGAAATTTTTCTTCAAGTTTGAATGTGTGAAAGACATTTTTCCTTTTTTTACTTCTGTCACAGCGTGTATTTGGCACAAAGATAATGCAATATAGAGAATACTGCAGAATATATAGGTACAACAATCCTGTCAGGATTTCTGAATTAAGGAATTAACGCAAAACTATGTGCATATTTTGGGATATTTGGTTATAGTGGGATGAATACTTCTGTGTGTCAGTGCCTTATGAATTATAATAGTTGCATGTTCACAGGAGTTCTTAGGAAATGACAAACTTGACTGGCTGCATCTGCTGAATATGTTAATTTAAATAAAAGCAAATTTAGTCCATGGAGACATTTTCAGCACACCCAGGGGGGTTGTGTTCTATTCCCACTCACCCCTAACAGTTGCAGATCACACTATTGGTATGAGAATTCTTTCTGGCAAGGCCTGGAGGACTACCAGTGTCTCTGGCTCTGCTTTGCTCCTTTTCCTCCCTGTTTTTTCTCGTCTTGGACTGTGGTCTCAGCTGTGTCAACGTCAGTCTTTATGGAGCTGTGTTTTGACAAAATCGGGGAGCTCCTCTGAAGTAAACAGATAAATAGATAAATATTAAAAAAAAAAAAAAAAGGGGGTAAGCACCTTCCCCCTGCAAGGAAAAGTGTCAGGAGCAGATCTAAGCAGCACTTGCTGAAAGAAATATGTGTCAAGCAAAGAACCTTGCATAGGTTCCTCACTTGAAATGCTGTTCATTTTAAAGCTCTTTGAAAATCTGAATAATCAAATTAGGCAGAACTGTTCAAGTTAGCATTATTGTAACCACCTAATAATCATTATTTTCTTTAATACTTAAATATTCACTTACTTGATTCTGTATATGTACTTTCAGTTGACTAAAATACTTACAAAGTCTGATTGTGACAATAGTCTTTCTGTATTTTCTTGATTACTGTACAGATGAAATAGAGTTTGGAATATTTCATTGCCTTATTAATTAACAGTAGCTTTTCTGTTGTGAAACTATTAATACTCTTGCTGATACACTTATGAACATACCTCTAAACAACTAGAATTTCTGGTCAGCTATATGATCTTCTGCAGATTGCTTTTGCAAATGAACACAGAAATTATTGGATTTGCAGAGAACAATTAGTCCAAATCCATCAGTTCCTGTTACTTCTGTTTGCCACACATAGGCAAATTTTCCATACCTGTGCTATTTCTGTGATATAGAACGGCCTCTTGCTCAATGTGGTGTCATTTGTGCTGTAAGCAGCTCACCCTTCCAGCATAGCTGCAGGAGAGCCAGAGCATTAAGCAGTAGGATTTTAGGAGTGTTAAATTAGTCTGTTTAGTGTAGTTTCTGTGCTGCTTTCTGCACCAGTCTTTTTAGCCAGTCTATTGTAATCTTCAGAAAAACTGTTGTAATAAAAAGCAAACAGCCTTGGAGTGTCATAAATTACTTTAATCCCTGCAGATTTCTGTATTTAGTGTAGGTAGACATTTTGAAGTCAAAGAATACTCCTTAGGAATATAAATTTTAACAAACAGGAAAAAGATCTAGCTGATTAAAATGTCATTGAAGAATGGCAGAAGCATCAACATTTAATTTTTAAAAATTACTTCATTAAAAGTAAAAACAGTTGAAAGCCTGCTGCTCAGCATGAGTCTCTTGACTGGTCAGTAGCAAAAGAAATGCACAATGCTGCCACTAGCCCCATTTTTCTTATGTTGAACCAAGTAAGTAAGGATTTATAAATATTTAACACAGTCTTTCCGAAGTTCAGCATTACAGAAAGTATGAAGTGAGCACATAATATATGAAACGAAGAGTTACCTGGCAAATTCCTTTATGGACTGGAAATATGTGTTTGTGGTGAGACACCTTTAAAAAATTGTTCTCTCTGTTCTTAAGCAGGCCCTTCCAAAACATCAGAGATAGATGAAAAAAGTGCTCCTGGAAAAAGTTTCACAGGTAAATCTTTTGCTTTCCTCACATCTGTTTCGGAAATTGAATGTGTGAGTTTTGCTTTTCACAGCTTTGCTGCTTGATTTGCCATAAAACGGAGGGTATTGGAACTTAAACATGAACAGAAATGAAAATTCCGGTTGCTTTAATTTCCAGGTTTCCAAGTAGAGAGACACATAGACGAGAACTTCATTTCCTCCCTTTTTTAAATTTAAAGAGGAGCATCAGGCTGACCACTCTAAAGCATTAGTGATTTGTGTGAATTGCTATGTTTCTCAAGAAATTCAGTCTATTTCATAATGACTTGTAAAGTTAATAAAACTCTGCTTTATAAAGTGTGATTTCTTTCAGTTCAATGTGACGTGAATGAGCACATAAAGAAAAAAATAAATGGAAAGTCTGTGTTAGTGGAAGCAGTTCCTTACTGAAACTCTGTAATAGCTGAAATACATTTTTTAAAAAATGGCGCAATTGTTTTTTAAGTTCTTACTGTTTGCATTAAAAATACTAGTTTGCCCATTTACAAGACTAGAAAATATTAACCTGCATTTAAGCCCATGAATTTTGTCATAAGGTAAGAATGTTCCTGCTACCATGAATTTCTAAGATGCGAAAACAGCCTTCAAAGTGTTGCTAGTGTGAACAAAATAATACTGGAATTTCTCCTGTGAAAATACTTATATTGAATAGTCAGTCTTAAAAGTTTCTTTTGTATTATTACCATAGTATCTTTTTGCTTTATATTTGTAAAGGAAGCCACCAGCATGGTATCATACTCAAAACATACACAGATCTGAAAGAAGATACTCTTC
>VZTE01002772.1:3774-38538 GCA_013397775.1 Eulacestoma nigropectus
GGGTTTTTTTTTTTTTTTTTTTTTTTTTTTTTTTTTTTTTTTTTTTTTTTTTTGCCAGCAAAGAAACAAGCAGGAAAGAGATGATTTTATTTTCACAGCTGATTTCACCTTTCCAAAATCAGGAAGTTTCAGCTCTTCTGCTCCCTACCTCTCTGGTCCTCTGTTTTGTCTTATAGAACTCAGACGCTTTCACATTGCACCTCTCTAGGACCTTTGAAGTTTGGCCTGGCTACTCTTGCCCTCCTCCAGAGCATTTCATTCAAAACATTCTGTTAAAAAGGTGAAGAATGATTACCCTGTACATACGTGTGTGCACGTGTATGTGTGTTATTATCCAGCTGATCATATGCTGTCAGCTATAAAGAATTAAATCACAGTCTGTATTAGTAGGAAATGGGACAACAGCAAGGTGTGGGGCCATTGGGCACTGTTCCTGATGCCATGCACCTGTAGCACCAAGGAGAAGGAAGGAGTCTCAGGAAGGTGTAGCAAGGAACAGCAGGGGCACCAGGTGCAAGGGGCACCAGGTTATACTCCCAGCCCCAGGGAGACCCTGGCCTTGCAGTGCCCCGACACTTCCAGAGAACAAAGCCGTTCAGTTGTTACAAAGACTTGGATGTAGCTTATTACAGCTGATAACTCAGATGAGCTGTAGAAGAGAGTAGAGTTCTAAAATGAGTAAGACCAGTAGGATCTCACGCTGAATTCAGAAAGTGGTGATGGTAGCAAAATAGATAAAAATAGGATGAAACAGCTTGCCATGCATTTTGGGGAACAGCTGACTGTAGTTCTAGGGCACTATTGAATTTCTGTGGTAATGTCTCCTTTCTTGGTAAGGACCAAGGAGGACCAAGTATGTAGGTTTTTAAATTGGATGTGATAGATAATTCATGAATTTTCCATTTTTCCAAGTGGGGGTTCCATGTACTGCACTCCTCACTACACCATATGATCACCTACAACAGTGCACTAGACTATGACAGCCTAATGACATCTGCTCTTTTTCCATCTGTCTCTTCACTAGGTTAGAAAACATTTTGGATTGGATGTATTGCACTGCATGAACTTGCTTTGAGAGAAATATGTATATATAAATATTAAAAAAAAGATGCATTTATTGATAGTTTTGAATTCCGAAGGGAAAACAGATGAGCTATATTTATAGTGCTTGTATTTGTCAAGAGTTTTGATTCTAGGATTTTTGGGCTAACTCCTGAGAGACTTACTATACATCATACTGTAGAAGGAGTAAAAGAAAGCATTTTCTGGGTGAAATAAATACTAAAGTATATAGCAGGTGTATGGCCCAGGTATTGCTTCTGTTGTTGTCCCTAAAAGCGGGATTTATCACGTGCTGTGCAGTAAAGCAATCTCACACAAAGAGTTAAGGTATTTGTTTATTTCATATTTGCGCCAAGGTGGGAGCAAACTGGTAAATCCACAAAATTAGAACAGATTCTCAAAACTTCAAACTTTTTAGCAAACAAAGAAATCCCCTTTCTATTTGCTACAAGTTACTTAGTTCTCTTATCAATTAGTATTCTACCATCTATTGGTTAAATGATTCTCTCACTTCTCATGCTAATTAGTCTGCATGTTGGGTCTCTCTCTTGAGTCAAAAGGTTTCCTGAGCTGGTGGTGGTGAGGACTTAAACAATGCACTTGCATGTCTCAGGACACTGTGTCAGAGAAGGAAGTTCCCATAAGGTAAGCCACCACAGCAGAACTCATGGTATACGCAGATGGCAACAACAGGGAGATGGTAATTTCCAGGCCTCATGAGGCTGATCTGGGTAGCACATCCAGGAAAAAATTCCCATGTAGGAAAGCAAAGTATGGGCAAGGAAACAAGCATATATACACATACCACATCAAGTTATGAGAATGGCATTTACAGCCATGGATACCCAGGATTCGGACTATATAAAAGTGGTATCTCCAGAGGAATAACTTTGGGGGTCCCACAACCAAGAAGACCAGGGTGAAGAAGGACCAGCAGGACACTGGTGGTGTTGGTGATCTACCATTCACGTGGTGGTGATATCTTTGCCTAATCTCTCTCTCTCTCTTTAAGTTAAGAGCCCTGCTGCAGTCAAAGAGAGCTCGTGCTCTTACTGTACACAGTTCTGTCAAGAGCTTATCTTCATTAGGCTATAGAACCAGATTTACATTCTAACTTAAAAAGATATGAAATCTTCCATTTTTAAATGGAATCCCTTGAAGATTCCATAGGAAAAATTTCATACATATGTATATGGTGAATCCAGAAAATAAATTTTGACTTGAGGAAAAAAGCACAGGTGGAAGGGATTTGGACTGCTTGTGGACAGTAGGCTCAGTGTGAGTCAGCAGTGTGCGCCCAGGCAGCCAGGAGGGCAAGCCCCATCTCAGTGTGCACCACACACTCTATCTCCAGCCAGCCAAAAGACTGGATCATCTCACTGGATTCAGCCATGGTGCAGCTTCACCCCAAGTCCTGTGCGCAGTGCTGGGCACCAGTTTAAAAAAGGATGTGAAGGTCTCTGAATACATCCAGAGGGGAAAAAAAGCTGGTGGAAGAGCTGGAAGGCACTTCCTGTGAGGAGTGGCTGAGAACTCAGGGTTTGACTAGCTTGGAGAAAAGGAGGCTGAAGAGTGAACTGAAGGTCTGTACAGCTTCCTGACGAGGGGAAGTGGTGAGGGAGGTGCTGATCTTTTCTGCTTGGGAGTCAGGTATTAGGTAGAATTTCTTCATCAAGAGGTCAGTCAAACCCTGAAACAGGCCTATCAGAGAGGTTGTTAATGGGCTATACCTTCCAGTGCCTTAAAAGGAAACCCTTGGTCAATGGCCTTCAAAATATTCTGTGTATTAGTTAGCCCTTGAAGTGTTCAGGCAGTTAAACTAAATGATCACTGTAGGTCACTGACAACTTGGTCTACTTTATTCCAAATAAATGTTTTTGAAAGCTGCTGAAACAAATAGAAAGTATTTTTCTGGAATTGCAGCCTCTTCAGAAACCTCTGCTACGCTTCTTGTGGCAATGCTTTCTCTTCTGGGACTTCAGCCAGCATCCCTTCACAGACTTCTAAATATTATGCTCTGGGTTGTGGTCACTCAGGTTTTGAAAGCCTTCAGACTGAGGGACACCACAAACTCTCTGGGCAGCTCACTCCACTCCAGCGCTTAATGGTTGCCACAGGGATTTTGATTTCTCTTCCTTATCTCCAGTTTGAATCTTTCAAGCTTCACAAGATGCTCCTGTCCCTCATTCCCTGATCAGGAAGTGTTAGGAAGTGACTGGTCCCATCCACTCCCCACAGGCAGTGTGGTGTGCTGTCTGGTCCTCCAACACTTCTCTGCTCCGTGATGAACCAGCCCCAGCCCCACAGACTCTCCTTGACTCTCCTGAGCCCTTCTTGTTTGTTTTTTCTCTTTCCTGCCTTGGATCCCAGCAGAATGCAATGCCCAGATGAGGTCTGATGGGTGCTGAGCAGAGGGGATCGTCCTTGCACTTTTTGACTAGGAGAGAAAGACAGGAAAAAACCTGCAAGAGTGAGACGAAGTGCTGGATTTAACTTTTTGTTGGTCTTGATGGTTGGTCTTTTGTTGGTCATTGTACATGCCTTCCAACTGGTTCAGCTCTATTCCATTCTATTCTGTTCTATTCTATTCTATATATACTGTGGGGAGGAAGGAGGAATCAAAATGCTATCCTACTGTCCCTGTTTATGTTGAAACTACTCTCTTCTGTAATGACAACTACAAAATTACGAACTATATTTTGCAAAGAACCAAAAATATCTCGTGTATGAACAGTATCCTGCATCATTCCGTTTAGGACATTTTTCAGAACCGTTTCAAATATTTGATGATCCCTAAAGCTTTCCACTATCCCACCTGAAAAGTGAAGAGGGGCTTTTTACAAGGGCTAGTAGTGATAAGAGGTTCAAACTGAAAAGAGTAGGTTTAGTTTAGATGTTAGGAAGAAATTCCTTACTTGTGAGAGTGGTGACACACAGAAACAGCTTGCCCAGAGACTTTGTGTATATCCCATCCCTGGAAGTGCTGAAGACTGGGTTGGCTGATCCTTTGAGTAACCTAGTGTAGTGGAAGATGTCCCTGCCCAAGGCACAAGGGACGGAACTAAATAATGTTTAAGGTCCCTTTCATTCCAAACCATTCTATGCTTCTATGATTGACTAGCTTTACTAGGCCTGAGACTGTGAGTAGAAAATCTGTATAGTAATACTGAATTTTAAAATTAAAGTTTTAAAGTCCCATTTAAATCCTGCATGGAAATAGTCTAAAGACAATATAGTGGTCTAGAAACATACACATTATTGTCAAATATATTTATTAACAAATAAATTATGGAGGTTTCGAGGTCAGTCCCTTGAAACCCTGGCACGCTACTTCTTTGAAAGAGCTCTATTGGATTAGCTAAATAAAGCAAACTCCAGCGTTATGTAGACCTGGGTGAAGGGTCTAGAGCGTAAGTCTTATGAGGAGTAACTAAGAAAGCTGGGGGTGTTTAGCCTGGAGAAAATGAGACTCACGAGTGACCTTATAGCTCTCTACCACCTCCTGAAAGGAGGGTGCAGCCAGGTGAGGTATTTTCTCCCAAGTTGCAAGTGACGGAAAAAGAGGAAATGGCATTAAAATTGCAAAAGGGAAGATTCAGATTGGATATCTGAAAAAAAAATCACTGAAAGTGTGGTCAGGCATTGTGACAGGTTGCCCAGGGAAGTGGTGGAATTTCCATCTATGGAAACATACATAAAGCATGTAGATGTGGGCCTTGGAGACACGGTTTAGTGGTGAACATGGAAGTGCTGGGTTAATGGTTAGACTCAATGGACTTAGAGGTCTTTTTCAACCTAAATGATTCTAAGATTCTACATTTTTGACACTGAGAAGACCATTGTTGACAGTGAGGCCTATGCTGATACCCCCCTACACACACAAATACTCCTCGAGGTGCAACCAATGCCTGTTGTGGCCATTGAGAAATGCTAAGGGATTAGACACGTTTAACTGAACAGAAGGGGAATTTTTGATGGGTACTGTTACACACATGGATATAGATGTATACATTTCTATGCCTCTCTGTGTGTGTGAATTGGTTATGGTATGAATGTTACCATGAATTTATAATTCAGTTATCACTATTTTCATAGTAAATACTACTAATCAATGAGTGAGTGCTGCTAAATCCCTTTTCACCCTTATCTTTTGTATCTGTATCCTTTGCACCCTTACTCTTTTGGGTCTTTGGTCTTGGTGTAAATCATTCTTAGTTGAATCTAATCTGATCTTCCTATGTATGCTTCATCCATGTAGTTAGTAATAGAGTGAACCTTGCCATTGAACTCTGTTCAAGTTACACTTTCACAGATTTATATTAAAACCTCTTTTTTGCCAATACCTTTGACAATGATTCTTTGAGCAGCCTAACCTCTCTTTTGTGACACTTGAGTGTACAAATCTTTTTTATCTAAAGGCTGGTTTCACTTCATTCACTCCTTTTTTTTCTCCTCTAAAACTGTACTTTCTATCAAGGCTCTGAACCAGAAGTCCCCTTCATTTATGTTCATCTCTCAGTCACTCACAGGCAGCATCTTTCCCCATCACTCCTTCCCATCTGTTGATGTCAGTTCCGCGCACTACTGTCAATCACCTTAGTGTCTCTTATCTATCCAGCTGCTCAGAAAAATTTATCATAACATTATTTCTTTAGTTATTTAAACTATTGGCAGAAAAAACTGCTGCAGTATGGTAACTGATAAGTTATCACAATTCACTTGCTCAATAGGATGTAATTGAAATCATAGAAATACAGCAATATATGGCAAAAATGAGGCAGGAGGTGATGAAGTGAAGCAGTAGAGCAAGGAAGAGCATTTTAGCTTAAAGAATGCTGTATGAAGACTTGTGCTAATCACAGAGTCCTCTGGATCAGGCCACCAGTTTTATAAATTGGAATATGGCTTCTACACAACAGATACTTCTTGACACAGCTTTGTCAAGTGAGACGTGCTAAAAACAGAGGCATAATTTTCAGTTTTACTTTGTTTTACTGAGCACCCTGAGAAAATCAGTATCTTCATCAGTAAAATGGGAAAAGTAATATTTAACCACCTTTGACAAGTGCATCATGACCCAAGGATCAAAGTGCTATGCATAACTAAGTATTTTTAGTATTACTACTTTGATGTGTAAATCACAGACACAATTGGCTGTAACTGTCTTTGAAGTTGTTCTGAAAAATTATACCATATTCCTCTTCAGCAGTGATTTAATTTGTGAATTAGTGACATGACAGACCATAAGAATCTATTTGGAAGCCTTCCAATTGGTTTTCTCAATGTGTCTGCTGTGAACGTGCACTTAGTGTTCAGTAGGCAGAAAATGTCCTCAAATAATTATTACTGATTGCATAATTTTCTTGGTGAAAGAATTTGTGTAATTATAAATCTTATTTTTGTTAATATGAATAATTTTATAATCTGGTTCAATTATCATAAATTATATTTACAAAACCAAAGTTGTTAATCATTCAACCTAGCTACTCCTGCCTTCAGACTGGTTTAGTAAGGATGCAATTTTCCTTGGAACGAGGCAGGTGTGCTACAGGCCAGCAGACTTCTGAAGCGTACATTTCATCAGAAAATACAGTCAGTTGTCCTTGGACCATCCAATGAATTTAACTAGTCAAACAGCCATACATCATCTTTCAAGAGGAAAATTCAAAAAGAGACATAATGTCCTTGTCTTGCCACTCTCGTAAAACTTCTTTCCCTGTGTGCATGTGTTTCAGAGTGTTGCATAAAAGGGTTAAAATGTTGTGTTAGCTGAAAAGTTTTGTTACTCATTAATCAACAAATTATTTTTCATCCTTCCATGCTGTGATTCAAATATTATGATCGAAAAAATGTATTTCAAATAAGTTCCAAGTTTGTGGAGTAGTGCTTACACAAACCTTTTTCAGATCAAATAACAAGTCAAAGAAAAAACAGAGCTCATATTGCATCACAGTTTGATAAAGAAACACTTGGAGATTATGGCACTTCAGGGCTGTTTATGACGTTCAAGACACTTTGAAAATGAAATTCATTTCTACAGGATAAACCATGTTAGGTCATATGACCAGGTAGCCTGAGAAAGGCCAGAGTGATTTTGAGTAAGAATGAGAAGTTAGACTCTAGTTTTCAAAATCTTTTGCTGTTATTTATAATACAAAAATGGAAACAGCCATTCTTTTAATGAATTCTACAAAATGAAGTATTTTGGACTGCTAAATCTTCTCTAACACTATCACACTATTGTAATACTATTACAAAAAATAGCTTCTACTTTGTAAGGATATATCTAGGGCATTTCTAGTCAAACATGTCTGAATCAAAAAATAAAATAAGATTGTTATTCTTTTGTTCTAGATTTTTTCTTGACTTTCCATGCAGAAATGTGGTTTTACAAAAGCTAGTTCAGATGACAGGTTAAGAAGCTATGAATAGTCAAAACCTGTTTTCCTTACTTTAACTGCTTTAAAATTGCAGTATTTGTGACTTGCAAACTGCTGAGCCAATTGTCTCCACTAGAGTTTATTTTGCAGTTCCTATCAGACTTTAAACACGATAATGATGACAGTTTGTCATCATATACAGGAATAAATAAGAGATATTGTAACAAACATAGTTTGAAACTAGAGAGTCATAATTGAGATTTCAATAGAAAAAAAATTTTTGACTTCAGAAATCTAAATTCTTCAGTGGTTGTTTTATATCAACGTTTTAGTTGTCTCTACTCACAAAAACCCCCATAATGCTCCAGTTCCTAGAATGAATACTTTGTTTCTTAATTGTGTTGATACGTCTGGTCAGCCTTCTGCTGGAAATATTTTTTTTTAAATATGCAAGAGTGCTGTTATCTGAGGAGATAAGAACTGTCACATAAATGATTAAAATAGGCAAGGTAGTAAGTTATTAACAGACAGACTATACTCATTGTCTGCTACTGAGAAATTAGTGGCAAAAAGGACGTTCTAATTATCTAATCTATCATCCTGTCAATGATTCTTCTTAACTTCTCCAATGTTTTGAGACATTTGAAATAATTCAGGTTTATTTTCCATCACAGTGAAATGCTATGGCTAAACACTCCTGATATCTTCCTCTACATATTCAATCACTTAACATTATCCTATTATTCTTAATTTTACCCTAGGCTATTCTAGCCTGCATTTCTTTTTGATTTTGGAATATCCAGCCCATGAGAAACTCAAGTACTTACTCAGGTAGGTATTTTTAAATCAAGAGTGGTATGAAAATGTGGAAAGTATCCACAGAATGATAGTTCTATTTTAAAATGTTGAATGATTCCATTTCATTGTCTGACTACCTACAGTTTCCAGATGAAGTGCAGCAGTTCAGCCAGAGGGGACGCTGTGTTTTATAATGAGTCACATAGACTGCACAATTAGTGGAGGTTATAGAGAATAAGGTTAGACACTATAGTACTTAAACTTCCAATGTATAGTCAGACATTATCCTTCAGACAGAACTTAACTGCCCAGATAACACAGAAGAAAATAATTGCATTTGATAAGAAGAAACTGTGATACTCTGAAGTATATTTCATTAATCCTAGATAAAACATACTTGAGAAAACTTTTAAGGAATATGTTCAATTTGAGGAAAAGCTCTTTTGAAACAAGCATATTTTGGTAGGACTTTTGACTTACAGCACCACTGGCAGTAGCTCTCACTGACTCTAGCAAGTTTGCCATTCCATTCTGCTCACTGAGGACCAGGAATTCTAAACCTGTGGCTGGTGGCCCTGTACATGAAATTTTCTGCTTTGCAACATCTGCTGGGAAACAGCCATTGAAAAAAGAGACACCTAATCAATCCCTTTTAAGATTTGTCTACACATCTGCAAAAGACATGTTTCTTCTGTTGACTTTTCCCTTGCCAGACACATCTATAGAGGCAATCATATCACAGGCATCTCTGTTATGGTGGGGATGATTATTTTTGTAGAATCAATTGCTTTCTCTCTTGTTTATCATATTTCCAGTCATCCACCTGAGAACATCACTAACGAGATTCTCCAAGTCCAAAGTCTACACTGTAAATTATACTTAATATCTCTGGTAATAAAACCATGGGCTTTCATTTATACATACTGAATGAGATTATGTTTCAGGGCATGAGTTAAGAATTTTAAGGGTACAGCAGTTTTTATTTGCTAACCTTCCAGAAAATTTCTTCACATAGGGGGAAGACACTCAAAGAGCTTACAGTCCAAGAAGCATAGACTCTTGCTGTTGATATGCCTGATACAATCTTAGGAAACACAATAAGTACTTAAATGTCTATTTTGCTTTTCACTGAACAAAAATTTCAAAAAAGAGAGTCACTTAATAAAGTTTGAGTAATACTTTTCCTTAGCACAAGATCTCAGAATTTAATACCTTTAGGTTTGTTCAGAAATTAAGACAGAGTTGCAGTTCTGATAAGGTTAGATCCTTTTAGGTGAACTTAATAACATTATGCTTGACCTAGAAGGGATAGAGTGTGGTTTTATTCCAACAGTATCAGAACACACTATTTAAATCACATGTCATTTTCACTGAGCTGTTGACTTTCTAAAATTAAGAAGTCATATTTAAATTTAAAAAAAAAAAGTTAATTTGTTGACCTCAACTTTGTTTAATTGCTACTAATGCATTTTATGCTAATTAAGCATGCTTTCTCAACAATTCCAGGAGGAAAAAATATAGCCTTTAAGGTCCCTCCTAATCTAGTAACCTGGGGCTGTAGGCTTCTCATTCTTTCACTTTAATCTACCAATTATATGCATTATACCAATAAATATGTCATAAAGAATCTGTCATTTCAGCAACCCTTCACTTGCCATTACTTTAAATGGTATCAAAATGCATGAGGTAGTATCTTTCTTTAAAAGCATGAAAAGGAAGAACTAAAACATTATCAGCATTTTCCTAGTGATAAGACCTCAAAATCTCCAATCTCAGCTGTCCATGCATAATAGTAAATATAATCTTGAGGAAGTACAGAGTTACTTCACTCAATAAATATATATTATCCCTTAGATATGATTTGCCATTTTTAACTTTTCAATAATTCACTTTTAAACATTTTAAAATGGCCTTAAAATTTAGCTGTATTCAATTATAAAAGAGTTCTCCTCATATTTTGCAGCTGCATCTTAGTTAATAATCTGCACAGACCCAGCCTATTAAAGTGATAGAAAAGAGTGCATTAGAATATTTTTCTGTGAATTTGTTGTTTATGGAGAAAGCTTTGACACCTTAAAATTGCAGTAGAAGTCTGTATCTTTCTGAAACAGTGTGATTTATGGACTAAGACTTTTATGGTGACTTAGTCTGCAGCAGAATTTAACTCTCTGTATCACATGATGTAGTTTTCTAGTACCAATACAATCTCTGAACACAAAGTTAGAAATGAGAAGCAGCACCTCAATACCTCCAGCAGAGCAAAGACTAGTGATTTTTTCCAACATACATGCTTCCAGTATGACTTATGTGCTTTTTTTATGGAAAGGCTCATAATTTATAACAACAAAACAAAGTCCTTACTTGTTTCTTTTAATATTTTCTTCTTCTGTGTCATTTTAGTATTAAAAAAAAATTGTTTGAGGAATAGTGAGGAAAAATCTTATAATCAATAGTTCTGGTGTTTTCCACAATATTACATGAAACAAAAAGCTATTTTCATCTGAAAATATTAAATTCAGAAAATGGTGAAAGGTAATTGTGGTATTTTCATGCCTATATTTTATATAGTATCTACTGGAGTATACAAATAGATATAATCACATAATTCACCAGAATATAGTATTTTATGCTTATACTTTTCTGTGGAACTATCACATAACATAAGTAGAAATGAATACTCTTCTCAAAACACCTTAATTTTTTTCTTATTTATTTGATTTTTTGAAAATCTTTTTGGTTGTTTTGATTTAAAGTGTATGTAAGTTATGAAGAGATGAAAATTCATTGAAGTCTATCTGTATTACCATAGACGAGATTTTTCTCAAACTTCAGGTCTAAAAAGCAGTCAAAAGAAATCAAATGCAAATCTAATTACATATTAATTTCCCCTTTTATAAAGCCTATAGGCAAATAAATGTTGCCCTTTTTATAAAGCAGAGCACAATCTCTAATCAGGCTAGAAAAAAGACAACTCTGATGTATGTTATACATAGACTGTAACACAATAGTGCTATCAAATTTTTGTCAGGCAATTAAACTTTATGCTAAGCTAATTCAATTTTGTAGCTGTTTTATTAAGTCCTACAAAAACCCCCAAATTCTGTTCTCTTCAGTAAATCATAAGTTTCACAAAGCATTCCCTAACTCAGAGTCCTTGTTCTGCTATTTTGATATATTAAATATACAGCAAAAAATTTCCAGGGTCATAAATCTAGAGCGATAAAATTAATCTCATTGCTGAAGAGAAATAAATATTTTATTGCAATTTTATGAGCTTTTGGTCCCTTTTCACTCACAAGTAAGTGTTGTTTAGTGGTACAAAGACATTTAGCTGCTAAAAAATGTATTAGAAACAGTACCTCAGTAATGGAATTCATATCTACAAAACTGTTCACTTCTCAGAATGAAGGTCCAAAAATATCTGAAGGAAATCTTAAAAGACAATATTGTCAATAACAGTATTACATCGATTATTTTTCTTACATTTTAAACTCCAGGAATAATTTTACTCTTTTTAGTAGTTTTACAATGGAATTTTTCTGAAATTGTACCTGAAAAATAGCTATGCAATCTAATTTATTGCATTTAAATGAAATGTGTAACTCTAGAAATCAGAAAAGCTAATCTAATTAATTCTTCATTTTCTTTCAATTTTTTTCTTAGAAATGCAAGGAAATTTTAAGATTGGAGATGTTCATGACATGATTATACCTCTGTCTGAGGTGCTAAGCATTTGCAGAAATTATTCCGTCTATACAAGTCTGCCACAACATACACTGCATTCGAATCCATGTTATCTGATATATAATGAATACTCTGTTTGTCACAATTAAGAAATGGATTGGGGAGAAAGGAATGCACAGGTAGGAATTTCCATCAGAGTAGAAACAAATGGAGAGGGATCACAGGGTTTATGTCTATATATTGTACAGAGGAAATTGCTTTCATCAAAGTAGTGTTGCAGACAAGTGAAGCAGGACAGTTTTGTGCTGTGGTCATGTGCTGTGCAGCCATACACAAACATCTACAATGACTCTAAAAGCTTCGTTACAATTTGGCAAATATTACATGAAGTTTGCACAGTCTGTGATTTTTCCAAGGCCCTGAAACACAGAGTTACTTAATCCAGTGATTTGGTGTGTTGTTACAAATTTCTGCAGGTCAACAAATGAAAATGGTAGTGTGGCTAAATCTGAAGAAGAGAAAACCCATCATGTCTTAACAAAACATTGTCGCCAGAAAAATGCATCTGTCCTCAGAAATGCACAGAAACACTACAAAGCATCATAGATCCACAGCATTCACAGGTATGGGGCTTTTTCTTCACTTTTTTTTTTGAGGTACCAAGTTAGTTTGTTACTTTTTCTATGAAGACATGGTTCTTTTTAACGAGGACTGCTGATATTCAGATTTGGAATACAGACAAATTTTCATTTTTTCATAGTTACTGAATGGAATGACAGATTACTAATCCACAGTTGCACGTGGCAAACTTTCAGTCCAGGAAGAGTCTACAGCTGCAACTAGAAGCTTAAAACAAGTATTAAATGTATAGAAAATCAACATGAGTTTTTAGAATTACAAAAGTTTATTGAGAGATATGGTCAAAATTAGTAAGAAAAATATTATCAGGATAGATTATGTTTTAATATTCAAGCTAAACACACACAGGGACCTTAATTCAAGTGTATTCTATTGTCCACAAAAATGAAGAGGTGGAATAAATACAAAAATTTTCTTTCAGTTGGTTGGGCTAAATTGTGTGCTCTCCACTCTCAAATTATATGTTAAATTCATATCAGACACCTGACTCTGCTTTCCTACTCTTACAGTTTATCAGGAAAAGAGAAACCGAAGATGAGCATGTGCAGAGAGCAGAAAAATATTGCAAGCCACTAGTATCGAGGAAAATACTCTTGTACTCTGAAGAACAGAGCAGCAATATTCTGAAACAATACAGTTTACCAGTTAACAGGCTTTTTAATATTTAAGATTTAAACGTACTTTAGTGAAAGATTTTGGTCAGACCTTACCAATCACCGATCAGGTACGCAGCCTAGGGCTTGAATACATCTTCTTTTTCTGTCCTGTAACAATGAATATATAGTTATATCATGAGACATGAAAGAAAAAAATAAACAACAACAAAAAAATGCTAGAGTATCACCATTGATAAATAGGCTCGGTACAGAGAAAGTCTAACAAGAGGATAAACTGAGGAGGAGCTGAAACCAGTCTATTTGCTGAACACAAAGCAGTCTTATTTACAGGGTAAAACTGGCAATAACAGGCTGAGCTGCAGAGGCACCGAACAGTTGAAAAGAGGCTTAGGAGGCACCAGTGGACTACTTTGTTTCACTTCGACATGGAAGCTACTACAGAACAAGGATGAACTGTGGTTAATGTCGGCAATGCTATACTGATCACACACCAGGACTTGGATAACCAACCACACACAAACATTTATTTTGGCAGGGAGGCTAGATTTGGGCTATGCCTACTACCTCTGACTGCCACCACTTTTGTCAAGAAATTGATTTCCTGAACACTTCCCACTGCTAAATCCTGTGTAATAGTATAGATTACTTAAATTAGATGTGATGTGGGACTGGTATAATATCAGGCTTGTCCTCAGTAAGCTTTTGAATGACATGAAAAGCTTAAAGGGTGCTGGTGAGTCTCCTGAGCCACTGACTTTGAACTGTGCTGGCCACACTGGTGCACACCTTCAATTTTACAGAGACAAGTCAGGGACTCCTGAGGTAACAGAAGCCAGCAGGGAAACATGAAGGAAATATTTCAAAGGAATTAAGGGATATACCTCTAGGAAGACAGCTTTGCCTACACCCCAGTGCAGGTGCCTTTACATCAATGCATGGAGCATGGGCTGGAAGTCACCATGCAGCTACAAAGTTATGATCTTGTTGCCATTACTGAAACTCGGTGGGATGAATCCCTTGACTGGGATGCAATTATCAATGGCTGCAGCCTGTTCCGAAGAAGCAGTGGAAGAAGGTTTTCCCCTGCACAAAGAGGTGGATCGAGTGTGAAGAGTTGTCTCTGAAGAAGAGCCATGGGCATATCAAAGGCCTGCGGGCAAGAGGTGGAGAGTGAGGTAACAAAGGGAACTGTGTGTGTGGTGTCCACAACACCCTCTGATCAAGGACAGCCTATTGGTGAAGGCTTCTGGCTCCAGCTGTGGGAGGCACTGCTCTCACAGGCTCTTGTCCTGCTGTGGACTTCAACCACCCTGACCTCTGCTGGGAGAATAGCCCAGAGAGTTGGAGATCCAGGAGACTGCTGGAATGCATGGAGGATAACTTCCTGACCCAGGTAATAGACAACCCTGCCAGAGGGGGTGCAATACTGGATCTGTTGGTCACCAGAACAAGTGAGGTAACTGGGGACATTGAGATTGGAGGCAGCCCAGGCTGCAGTGATCCTGCAATTGTTGACTTTGCACTCCTTGGGTCAGGAAAGGAGTAAAATTAGGTCCCTGAAATTTAGGAAAGCAAACTTCCAGCTCTTCAGGGAGTTAGTCAATAGGATCCCCTGGGAGACTGCTCTCAGGGATAAGGGAGTGGAACACGGCTGACAGACTTTTAGGGAAGTCTTTCATGGAGAACAAGAGCTAGCAATCCCCAAGAGCTAAGAATCATGCAGGGAAAGCAAGAGACTGGTATGGCTGAGCAGGGAATAGCTGGTCAAAGTAAAGGGGAAGAAGCAAATGCAGACAGTGGAAACAAGGACAGGTGACCTGGGAAGGGTATAGCGATGAAGTTCAGCTGTGCAGGGATGGGGTGAGGAAGGCCAAGACCAAACTGGGACTGCACTTGACAAGGGATGCAAAGAATAACGAGGTCTTCTACAGATGTGTTAACCAGAAGAGGAAGGTCAAAGAAGGCGCACCCCCTGATAAACAATGCTGGAAAACTGGTAACAACGGATGGGGAGAAGGCTAACGTAGTTATTATCTTTTTGCCTCAGTCTTCAATGACAACCTCTCTTCCCACACTTCTCAAGTAAACGGACTGGGACTGGGAATGCAAAGTGGCTCCCACTGTAAGTAAAGATCATGTTCGTGAACACCTGAGGATTCTGAATGCACATAAGTCAATGGCACCCCATGAGATGTATCCTAGAGTCCTGAGGGAATTGCCTGAGGTAGTTGCCAAGCCATTCTCCATCCTATTTGAAAAGTCATGGCAGTCAGGTGAAGTCCTAGGGGACTGGAAAAGGGAAAACATTGTACCCATCTTAAAAAAGATAGAAAGGAGGACCCTGGGAACCACAGACCCATCAGCCTTCCCTTTGTACCTGGGAAGATCATGGAACAGATCCTCCTAGGAGCTGTGCTAAGGCACAGGGAGGACATGGAGGTGATTCAAGATGCTCAGCACAACTTCTCCGACAACATCCTTCTCTCTAAAGTAGAGAGATGGACTTGATGGGTGGACTGTTAGATGGTTAAATGATTGGACGGTCCCATCTAGAGGGTAGTGGTCAATGGCACAAAGTCCAGTGGATATCAGTGACAAATTGTGTCCCTCAGTGATCCACATTGGGACCAGTGTTATTTAGTACATTCATCAATGACACAGACAACAGGATCAAATGCACCCTCAGCAAATTTGCTGATGAACCGAGCTGAGTGGTGCTGTTGCCACACCTGTAGGACAGGATGCCATCCAGAGACCTGGAGAAGCTCTAGATGTGTGTCCATCTCATGCAGTATAACAAGGTGCTGCACCTGTGTCATAGCAACTCCCAGTACCAACACAGGCTGGGGGTTGAACAGATGGAGAGCAGCCCTGGGGAGAAGGACTTGGAGGTTCTGCTGGATGAGAGGCTGGACATGATCTGCCCATGGGCACTGGCAGCTCAGAAAGCCAAACGTGTCCTGGGCTGCATCCAAAGCAGCATGTCCAGCAGGGTGAGAGAGGGGATTCTGCCCCTCTACTCTGCTCTTGTGAGACGCCAGCATTGACCTGTTTTAGTGAGTTCAGAGGAGGGACAGCAAGTTTCTTAGAGGGATAGAGAAACTCCTCTATGACGAAAGGCTAAGAGAACTATCATTGTTCAATCCAGAAAAGAGAAAGCTTCGGGGTGATGTTATTGCAGCCTTCCAGTAACTAAAGGGAGTCTACAAGAGAAAAGGTGTTTGTGGCAGTGGTCCAATGTAGTCAATTTGCCAGGCCTCACCATATCAGAAAGCCACCCACCGCCCTCTGTTCCAAGGAGATTTTACTCATGTGGCTGGCTTGATTGCAGCACATGTTTCACATCCATGAATAACCTGTGTCATAGCCTCCATGGTAAGGTCCACCCCTCAATCATGAGCCTCCAGGTGAGACCCCACCCCTTAGATGCAGTGTAGAGTATATTTTGCACATTTGACCCTGTCTGAACAGGCCCACAAACTGCTGCAAGCAGCTGATTCCTGTTTGATCTGCTCAAAGGCCTGGTGTTGCTCAAGAGACCCACTTGAAATGGTTCTTCTTCTGGGCCACTCAAGAGATGGGTGCCCACAAGCTGGTTATAACCTGGAATGCATTCTCCAGAGCCCCACAAGGCCTAGAAAGTCTTGTGTTTCCTTCTTGTTAGCTGGTGGAGACATATTTGATATTTTGCTAACCACTTTCCTCCATATGGCTGTTGTGGAAGGGGCATTCTCTGGACCTTTAGTGACTCTGTCACTTTTTAGATCACTGCAGATGATTTCCTGCACTTCTACTTCTCTCAAGTACTGGATACCCTCATCTGCAGTGGTCCACTTCCCTGGACAGTTCACAAGATCTTGCTTAAATGTGTATCTTTCCCTCATGCTTGAGAGAAGCATCTCCAGAGGCTACAAATTGCTCCTTCTTCCCAATTTCAAGAAAGATGGGCAGAGACTATTTACAAGAGCATGCAAAGAGGACAAGGGGGGAATGGCTACAAGCTAAAAGAGAGTAGGTTTAGCCTAGTATTAGAAATTATTTACTGTGGGAGTGATGAGGTAATGACAGAGGTTG
Organism: Eulacestoma nigropectus; assembly: GCA_013397775.1. Lineage (NCBI taxonomy): Eukaryota > Metazoa > Chordata > Aves > Passeriformes > Eulacestoma > Eulacestoma nigropectus. Next base: position 21,029 of record VZTE01002772.1, read on the forward strand.
CACAGAGAAGCTATGGATGCCCCATCCCTGGAAGTGTTCAAGGCCAGGCTGGATGGGACTCTGGGCAAAGCGGTCTAGTGGAATTGGGGCAGAGGAGCTGGAGCTAGATGATGTTAAGATAGATGATCCTTAATCCCAGGCCTTTTTGTGATTCTATGATTGTCTTTTACATCTCAGTAATAGGAGTAGCGAAATTTAGCAAACTCTAACAATACTTCTTTATCTGGTAGTCCCAAACATGCCCTTATCCTATTCTATTTTTGCATTAATTTCTGCAGGCTTAAACCTCAATTATACTACATATTGCCATTGAAAACCTACAGCAGCTGTCTTCAATGCAGCTTGCAGCCTTCCCTTTCTTGGGGAGAATGTGGCGGTGTTTTGGTTTTTATCTTTTCCCCCCCATGATTATAGGGAAAATTCAGAAGAATCAGGCATTTCTAAAACAGAATTGTACTGATCTTGTAAGTAACCATTTATGATAGAAATAGCACAGAAGATGGAAACTGGGAAATATGTTTTGGAAAGCAATGGGGCAACCATGGCATATATTTTATGGTGTGAAATAAAAAGGATTAGAGCATAATTATGCTCCTGGTTTATGGCACAGAAAATCAAACCAATTAATACTCTTCCTACTTCTTTTAAGCCTAAATATTAGGAGAATTTGGCGCTGTTTTGGCTCTCTAGTTTATGAAAAACAAGGGACGGTCCTTTTTTATCAGTAAATGTAGCATCTTTCCCTAATGCATGTGAAATACTTAACAGTTTAGAAAGTATGACAGACCTAGTTACGTACTGATATTTTTCAGCAGATAAGGGTGATACCATTATTTCTTATAATTCTACTTCATCATTTCTAGCCTGCAGCTTCTTTAGTAATGAGAATACTAAGGAAAACAAAGGATTTCCTGCAGTGTTTATCTGACTGTGTCAAATTAGAATATTACCTGCAGTTGTCTTCAGTAAGTGTGTGACTTAGCTTGACACTTTAACTTGGTTATTCAATGACATGCTTTTAAAGTCTAGGCAAGTTAATAAAAATATCTTTTTCAAGAGTTTGTGTACATTTTTTTCTTTAACAATGCAACCATCCATTTTTACACTGTTCAAAGGGAAAGGGTACACTTGTGTTTCAAAATCTCAGCCCCTGTTAGTCCATGTGCCAGACACCAGCAAGTGCAGTAAGAGTTCTCGGCTGTCAAATCAGGCAAAATCCCTCAATGGCTAACATGTATGAAGTCAGGAATTAATGCTTCCTAGAAAGAAGTATTGAAATCTCATTAGGAATGTGTTTGTTCTGGCTTTTTAAGGGAGTAGGTATGTTGTAAATAGTTTTGCAATATTTTTACAACTTGATTCATCTAGAAACTTCCAAACCCATCTGGATCTGCACAAACAACCAAAAGCATGAAGATAAAAGAGGGGCACATAAACCTTGAACTATGCAAATTTTTTTAACTCTTTTTTATTTTCTTCCTGTGAAACTCATTGTGAAGGCCTTTCAAAGAAAACAGAGACACCACTTCTGCTATATACACACTGGTACAGACAGAGAGGAGGAGTTAAAATACTCATACTGACTTTCTCCCTTTTCCTCCCCTGTGCCTCAGGCTACTCCCATGATACAATATTGTGCAGGATTTTGATTACTAAAGAAGGATTTTTTGAGACATAAATGGAGATCCTTCTGGGGAACAAGCCGTATAGCACTACAAAATCTACAAGTTTTCAAAGTGGAGTTTGCTGAAGTGGTGGAACTGACCATTCTCTTAGTTTCTTTCACACAGTGGATTGCATTGCACCTTATCAAACATTAAAGACGAGCAGTCTCTTTCCAGAATATCAGCAGATACAGAGAATATCATTGTTACATAAAAAAAAAAAAAAGAACTCCATCTCTGGTGAATTTTCTATAAATCATTTTATATAATAAAACCTTCAAAAGGCTGGTCCAACTTAGGTAATGAATGGCTACAGATAGGAATCTCGTCTCTGTATGAATGCATAATTCCCACCACAAATAAACTACCGGCTACTGGCATTGTATCCATCAAAAAATTATTACGAAAGTTTATGGCAACAAATCCTATCGTAAAAAAGTCACTATGTTTTCTATTTGAAACAACATTTCCTCAAAAACATTTCAGCCATTTTTAAAAACCCTCTCTACAAGACTTAACATGTCCAGTGTAAGTTTTACAGCAAAATTCATAATAAACTGCAAAAATCTCTTCTTAGGTGAGCTGAGTTTGACTTCTACATTCAACAATAACGGATTTAATGATAACTAGGAACAATTTTTTTTTTTTGTTACGGAGATTAATGTTTTGATAATGAATCTAGCTGTGTATTTGAGGTTTGTTTAAATTTGAAAAAAACCCCAAAACTTTCAAAATATTCTATTTGTTATGGGAACTGCAGCGTCACTGTTTAAAGAATCATCTTAATTCTATATTTTCATGAAATTTATAATAGAGGTTTATATAACTCACTTTGAAAGAAGACTTCATGTAATTAATTTTGAAAGAGGACTTTACACAGTTCACTCTGAAAGAGGACCTTTCTTTCAATATACTTTTGCCAAGTATCTATCCATTCACTGTAAATTCTTTCAACAAACAGAAGCTAAGAAGGAATGTATTATCAGAAAGAGAATGAGTCAGGACTATGTGAGGCTTTTTTTTCATCAGATACTCTTTCAGACTTTTTGTTGATTGGAGTAGTTATTTTCATCTGCTTTTCTTCACTACAGCTAAAGTGACACTGGCAGACAGAGGACACTTGAGACCTGAAAAACCAATTTCAAGATTTTTAACTGAAATCAATTTTAAAAACTGAACAAAATACTGTTTTCATTTAAAAAATGTTCACGAATGTTTGAAGCAAAAAAATTTTTGCAACATTATGCCCTTGTCTGACAATGTTCTTTTTTCTGTAATGCACCATTATCTATATCAATATATCTCCTAAAAAATTTCAAATGCAGATAAAGAACTGAAGGAAAGATTTAAAACCCATTGGAAGAAGTATACCTGGACACAAGATTATATTGGATGTGTTTGCTTCTCCCTGAGTTCAATACAGATGTTACTGACTTGTTGCAGAGCCAAGCTGGGTGTTATGCTGCAGATGCATCTGACTGGAGCAAAATGGCTTATCGAATTTAAGCTTCCCTGTGACAACCAAAAGAAGCGTGACACTGAGTGGGGAAAAAGCTGACATATGGCTCCATGAGAAACTATTCCAACTGGAAAACATACAAAAAGCAAATGAATGATCCTTGTATGTAAAAGTCAATACCCGACAAATTTATAATTAAAACACTGAAGCCATAAGATTATTACTTTCAGGAGGAAGTGACTCATAAGTTGTGTAAGAGCTGTGCCCACAGCGAGAGCTGAGACTGAGAAATTCCAATTTCTGAGAAATTTAAGGTGTCATTTGAGTGGTACTCTATTAATCTTCAAGTTCAATTTCACATTAGGAATTTGTGAACCAAAAAGAATAATTTCTTACAGGGGCCCAAAGTCAAGTTTAACATTGTTCCCTGACAGCCTTCTTTAAAACGGAAGCCGGTGAACTCAAATCCCTTGGTTAGGAGTTGTGTTCCCCAGAGGTACATCCTGTAGTTTTCTAGCAAGTAGTGTATGCCTGTTATCTGCTGAATGTGTTTAAACAGAAGTGGGCTCTTCACAGAGATATTCTGAGAAGTAAGCTTTCCTTCTGATCAGAATGGGCTGGCAAAAAATATATAATTTCCAGGTTTGCATATATTTCATATCCAAATTCACTGAAGCTGACACAAAAACTTTCGGTGTGAAACCGCTACCAGTTGTCCAGTCACTAATGACACTGGTAAAAAATATTTCTCCGTCTTTCTTATAAGCCCCCAAAATTGAAAGGCCACAAAAGGCCATTCTGGAGTCCTTTCTTCTCCCATTTGAACACCATTTCTCTCAGTCTTCCTTCACAGAAGAGGTATTCCAGCTCTCTGATCATTTTCATAGCCCTTCTCTGCATTCACTCTACAGGTCCATGTCTTTTCTGTACTGGGGATCCTGGTGTCTACAGTGTAGTATACAATCACTTCTTCTCTTGGCAATCTGTTAAGGAAGTTTTCTTGTATGATCATTCAGATGTCAATCTGGGAATCAGAGTCACAAGATTTTAACTGCTGGGCCCAAAGTCCCTTAGCAGCGGGTAGCTCCAGTGAAGCAATGGGTGTCCAGTTTGACTCTCTCCATACCTCACACCCACACTGTCACACAAGTTTCTGGTCCCAGCTTGACCCTGGGTTTCCCACAGCAGGGTCTCGAACTCTGGTTCCTCTAAGTAATAAATTGTGGAGAAGCAACATAATAAGAGCACAATGTGGGTGCCCTGAGAGGGACACTGAATAAAGGAAACCCTGACCCTTGCAGTCATTGCACCCACTCTTCACACACTCTTCATGTCCTCCTCATGTGCCTCTTGGTCCAAAGGCTTTATTTAGTCTGGGGTCTTCTCGCTGTTCCCTGGGTCTTGTAGAGGCTCTGGGTGATGGCTGGCATTGCAGGACTGTGCCCTTTGTTAGGCAGAAGGTCAGTGCCCCTTCACAGCTCATTGTCTGGGGCTGCAGCCATTTCCTGCCAGCCAGGGCACAACCTGCAGCTTGCACTCCAGGCTACCGGCACCAGGTGTCTTCTGCAACAAATCTATACAAAGTAGTGTTTATAACAGTGTAACCTTAGATTATTAACTTATTCACAGGTTTCAGACCTTGGGATTTTTGTGTGGAAGGCTGCATTTGTTACAGGTAACTGGGCTTTCTTCTGTTTGAAGTGAACTCACTAAACATGTCCACCGTGACTTAAAAATCTCAGGGAAATATGCAGTACAGTAAGCAGTATCCTCATTTACACAGCTTTGAAGGATCTAATTACACACCTTCTTGTGACTTTTTTTTTTTTAATTGCAACAGATTTTGGAGTAAATTAATTTTAAAACACCTATGTCAAAAGATGCGGTCATGTAGCACGTTTGGTAAATCACAGCCATTACTACAACAACGCTGGAAACCCACTGCACATGCTCTAGCACAAGGCTGCATGATTAGAAATCATAGTTGACCACTTTGTTGTCAGAGGTACTTTCTGGCCTTTCTTATATATCAGAATTTGATTCAGGACAGAATCCCATTAAAACACACAATCAAAGATTAATTCGACCAAACCTGAAAAATCTTCGTTTGCATGCTGAGAGATTTGATTCTGTGAAAAAGTTTTGTTGACACTAAACCAGCAAATACATATTTATACGTAGATAGATGTAGATGAGATTTAGATATAGTTATTGATGTAGATATAGCTATAGATATATCAGCCTTGCTCTTTGCAACTGTGAAAAGGATAAACACTTCATAAAATCTCCTGCCACAGAACCAAACATATTGAAATGGCTTTTTATGGAGATATTGAAACAACAACAACAACAAAAACAACAACAACAACAAAAATACACAAGGCTTGTTTCTCCTGAGGGTTCAATTATTTTGAGCCCTGCTAGCAAACTTTGATTGATAAATCTAACCTTTTCTTTCCAGGCAATGGTTTGATCACATAGTGATGAGAAAGACTTAGAGAATGGAAAAATAATATTTGGATTGCAACAGAATAATAAAAATGCAGAGGATGCCTTTGACTTTTACAAGGTGAGAAATGATTTCCCATTTTGATTGTGTGATGTCAAGACTTTCTTCTAAGAGCAGGTAAGTCTGGGCTTTGTATGATCCTCTTAAATTAATTTTCAAAACTTATAAGGTTTCTCCAGCCTTCCAACTAGAAATTCTTAATATATCCAAAATGAAATTCAAGTTACAGCGGCAACATAGGTTTTTCAGCAGCACAAATGACTGATGAAGTGTATAGTGACCAGACTTCATACATGAAATTTGAACTAAAGATGTGAAATAGGAACTCTCCAGGCCCACAGGGAAAAGCAGGCAGCCTTTGTATCCAAAACAAATTTAAGAAATTTTCCAACTGGAATGATACAAAAAACTCATAAAGGATGTCCATCATGACATAATTCGACACTTCTATTCTTCTTTTAATTGCTCATTTACAAAATATTTTTTCGTTCCCTTCTAAAGTACTTCTTAGAAGACTGAAATCCTCTGTCATTAGTTTCTTCAAATATTCATTTTCATGTAGAAGAAAGAGAAGCTATCAATCAAACAAAATTAAATTAGACCATTTAGTTTTATTTTATCATCATAAATTCCTTTACACAAGATCCTTCTTTGGTAGACAAAGCAGCTACACCTACCCTTGCAAGCAATTCCACTGGAAAAAAAGGAAAAAAATAGAGAGAAAATAAAATTTTGCTTTGAAATATAAGTTTGACCATCAAGTTTTATTTTGGAAGTAAATTACTGAACAACTTTAAAAACTGTGTTGTTTAAATGTTTTAAAACTTTCACAAGCAGCTGTAGAATATTACTTTGAAATGCCTGAATTTTGGGGAATCTGGCAAAATAAGGTTTGACCTTCATTAACTCTGTTCCTTTCTGATTCATAAAATAGGTTTTGAGGCTGGAGAGCATTTAATAAGTAATTCTAAAAACATACAATAAAATTCAGTGAAGAATTAGCTACATCATCTGGTTCAACCCACATCAATAAGCCACAATTTGGAGGAAAGGGTGTTTTATGTATCAGTGTCACAGTACTGCAGAAGACAGAGAAAGAAGACAGATGCATCAGTAGCTGGTCTAAAGAGAGGACATTGAAACGCAGCTGCGTGAACCTTGCAGTAAGAGCTGAGCATGGACATGAAAACCGCGGTATTTATCATCTTCCAGACATGGTGTATCTGAATGCTGAAAGCCAAATTAAAGCTGCCCTTAGCAAAGGTATGCTGTTACAAATGTAGTCCTCCCGCATGTGCTCTCCCTGCCCTCGCTGCGCCATATGGGACAGAGATAATTTAGTTCTAATGTTTTAGTTAATGAAATCACTGCTACAGCCTATGAATAACTGCAGCAAATGGGCTCACTGTTAAATAGTACTGCGCTTGCAGGCAAGTGTGGCAAATAGAAAACCCACTACATTTCTACCTACTTCTACAGGTTTTACTGCCTGTTTTTTTTTAATACAGAGCTAGCTTCCTGAGGCATGGTATGCATGTGCAAACTTTTAAAATGAAGAGGTCAAGCCTTAGATAGAGACCGTAAATCCACTTAGCTCTGAAAAATTTATTTTCATTAAATAAACTGTCAATATCTGGTATCCAGACTATCGCAATTCAGCTGCTTTTCTTGTTTTACACACCAAAATGAGAAAATATGTATTCAAAAATATACTAATGCACACATACAGCACATATATTCTGCTGTCATCTCTGCAATATATAGCAAAATCATATATATTTTTTTTCTAGTAACTTACAGACTCTATCTTTCATCTCCTAAGCTATCTCCTTGGATTTACTAATGTCTCAACCTCCAAAAAGATTTATGTATCTATTTTTCAAAAAACAGTAATCATCTATGCCAAGACATTGGCTCAGTTAAATAATTTTTCCATTCTAATTGACCCTTTGCTCAGTTTCAGAAAAAGAATTTTCAAGCTGATTATAAGAATTATCAGTTTGCATCTGATGTGTTAACAAAAGTGAGCATTTGTGGCACCAAACCACAGGTGAAAAAATGCAATTTAGTTTTGGAAAAGCAAATAATAATTTTCCATAGAAATTCTGTGCCAGCAACACCTGAAACAGGTGATGTTCTGCACGATGTATGCTCCATGGGTTTGCAAATTCTCAGATTTTAAACGCATAAAAAGATAAAGGGAAACCTATATTTACACCTGTCATAGTTTAACTCCAGTTCACAACTAAGCCCCATGCTTCCACCCACTCATACCCCCACCAGCAGGATTGGGAAGAAAATTGGGAGAGCAAAAGTGAGAAAATTCACAGGTTGAGATAAGAACAGCTTAACAAGAGAGGCAAAAGACACACACATAAGCAAAGCAAAACAAGCAATTATTTTGCTGCTTCCCACAGGCAGGCAGGTGTTCAGCCATCCCCAGGAAAGAAGGACTCCATCACGTCTAATTATGACTTGGGAACAAAAATGCCATCACTCCAAACATCCTATCTTCCTTCTTCCTCAGCTCTCTGTGTTGAGCCTAACATAGGGAATATGGGATATCCCTTCAGTCACTTGGGATCAGCTGTCCCAGCTGTGGCCCTCCCACCTACCCATACACCCCCAGACTACTCACTGGCAAGGCAGCACAAACATCAGAAAAGGCCTTGATACTGTGCAAGCACTGCTCAACAACAGCAAAACCATCTCTCTGTATTATCAACCACAAATCCAAAACTCAGGCCCATATTAGCTACTGTGAAGAGAATTAATTTTACCTCAGGCAAACCTAGAACAATATCTCTGAAGTCAATATGCATATTTTAACAGCACTTATCCAGTACAGAACATGGGAAACTGTGCAGGTGATGACAACATCTGTACTTATTTGTGACATTTTTGTTGATTAAAGCTAACAGCTACATAGTTGAAGAATTATGAATAAGAGAGTGGCATAGACCATTATTATGGGGCATTGATTCTCCAGAATTAAAGGTCATTTTCTCTACATTGGTTAAGCTCAATACCACCCTCCACCCCCAAACTCTTCAGAAAGCAAGGACAACTGACAAAATCGTTACTATTTTTTAATGCCTTTTTTTTTTCCCCTCACTGTTTAATATTAATGTTGCCATGAGAAGGAGGACCATGACTGCAGGATTGACTTTCCATTTGTGGGCCCTAAAATCCTAAAGGCCCAGTTGTACCATCTGAATGCTCATAGTAAGTTCATGGGGCCTGACAGAGTTCATCCCAGAGTTCTGAAGGAGTTAGTGGGAGTTACAGTAGGACCCCTCTGTCATGACCCATGGGTATGGGGCTTGATGTTCGATATAAATTCTCATTAGGTAGATCAAAGACACCAAACCATGTGTCAGGGAACTCTCAGGCTTTTGTCGTACAAGTCACCATAACTCTGGCAATGAGTCCACTATTTACACTAAAAAGGTGTTGGTTAACAAGCCCTTACATTTTCACAATATACTTCCACAAAAGGTGTTAGCTCAAGAGACCTTAATTTTGTACAGTACACTTCAACAAGCTCTCAAGTCCTACAGCAAACTCCTCCAAAGGTGGTGGCTTACAAGCCACAACACCGCTATTCAAAGGTGCTGGATAATGAGCCACAACACGCTTCCACAAGGTCCCCACTCTCACAACAGAGTTTAGTACAGAGTACAGAGTAGAATATGACAGCCACGCTTTGCTCAGGCAAAGGCAAGACAAGGGAAGAAAACAAAGAATATCACCAGTCCTCAGATCCTGTGTTGGTCCTGCTGCTTGGATGACCCAGAGCTCGGTTTGCAAGACAAAGAAAAGTAAAAGAGAAGCGGGGGCAGGGGTGGGGGAAGAGAGGAAGGAGGCCTATTCCACCTTCTCTTATAGTTAAGAGGTACACCCCTGGCACACACCCCTTACGTAAACCAAGATTTTCTGTGCTGTTTGTTCACGCACGCACAGCCAGCCCGTCTCCAGAGAGTGAGCTGGGGGGGAACTGAACACAAGTCTCAAGGCAGAGCATGAACTTGGCTTACAACGGTGCTGCCCCACCTCCATGAGACTCTCTCCTCCAATCACACCTTTCCTGCAGCAATCCTCAGAATGTCTGAGACAAAACACCCTTAGTTTGGTCCTCTATACCAGCTCAAGCATCTACCAAAGGTCTTGGGAGCCTAAAGAGGTCTCCACTGATTGGAAGCTAGCCAATGTCATTACATTTACAAGAACGGGATGAGGGAATACCCAAAAAAGCAGACAGCTTCGTCTAACCCCACTTGGAAAAATAATGGAGAAGATCTATTGGGATCCTATTGAAAGACAATGAAATTATCAGGCACCATCAACATGGGTTCACAAAAGGAAACTCTTGCCTAACTAATCTGCTGTCTTTCTATGCCAAGGTGTGCTGATTTTAATACCAGCAGGAAATTAAACTCAAAATAAGCCATTCCCCTTCCCCTGCCCCTCCTGCTAAGGGAGGGCCAAAAAACCAGAAACTATGGGTTGAGATACCAATTTACTAAAAGTACAAAGCAATGAAATACAACATGCACAATAACAACAGCAATATTAATAGCAGAAGTATATAAAAAGAGCAGGTATTTTACCCATAAAAAGGCGTTCACCACTGGGAAAAAAGAAGATGGTGGACACTTCCTGCAGCTCATATCCACATGGCATCTCCCCCAGACAAAGGCACTATGACGACCATTCCTGCACACAGCCCACATGGTCATCAGGAGCAAGGGCAAGATGCTGAGGAAGCTTCCGTGGCTAATGTTTCCCATCTCCCACTCTGAAATAAAAAGTGACAAAATAAAACCCCTAGAAACTATGTCCTCTGAGTAGGGGTCCACTTTGCTCAGTTCTGTGCGGGTGCCTCCAGCACTGCTTCTAACACTCTGCTGTGTTGTGGGGTCAGCCCCACTGGTGCTTTCCGGCAGCAGCCTCCCTGTCAGCTCTGTTGATTGCACTCCAGTTGATACTTGTTTTTGCTGCTGTCCCTTTCAGCACCAGGGTCCATAGCCACGCTCTGGAGGTAAAACAGAAGGAGGAACAGGCAGGGCGGAAGAGGGACGAAGTCCACAGATGTTGATGCCCTGGTAAGGACACCCCAGCTTTCTCTGCCAAAAGCACACTCCCAAGGATGATGTGGATGTTTTTGAGTAACAACTTGGTCACACCCACACAGCGCTAAGCTCCACCCCCTCTCCATAATCAGGACACAAGTTCTCCTTCTAGGTGGCTGGAGGGAAGGTGGTAGATGTAGCTTTTCTGGATTTCATTAAAGCTTTTGATACTCTCCTTCACTGTATCCTTCTGGACAAGTTGTCTTGCTGTGCAATGAGCAGTACACAGCACTCTGTGTGAACTGGTAGCAAGGCTCAAGCAATTGTCACAAAAGAAGTTACATCTGGCTGGTGGCCAGTCACCAGCAGAATTCCTCAGGGCTGGACTCTAGGGCCAGTTCTGTTCAATATTTTAATCAATTATTTAAATGCAGAACTTAAATTAGCAAGTTTGATGGTGATACTAAAATGAGAGGTGCTTTTGGCTCTCTCAAGGGAAAAGAGTACAAACTGGGAGAGGAGTGTGTGGAGAGCAGCCCTGCAGAAAGGGATCTGGGGATGCTGGTGGGCAGCAGCTCAGTGTGAGTCAGCAGTGTGTGCCCGGGCAGCCAGGAGGGCAAACCCCATCCCGGCTGCATCAGACACAGCAGCACCAGCTGTGATCGGGATCATCCTGCTGGATTCAGCCGTGGTGCAGCCTCACCCTGAGTCCTGTGTGCTGTGCAGGGCCCCACACTTTAATTTAAGAATGGTCCAGGGGAGGACAACAAAGCTGGTGAAAGGGTTGGAAGGCATGCCCTGTGAGGAGTAGCTGAGGATCCTGGGTTTGACAGGTTTGAAGAGAAATAGGCTGAGGAGGAAACCGATGGTTCTTTACAGCTTCCTCAGGAGGGGAAGTGGAGAGGGAGGTGCTGATCTCTTCTTCCCAGTATTCAAGGAAATGTATGGGAATGGCTCAAAGTCGTATTAGGCGACGTTGAGGTTTAACATTGGGAAATATTTCTTCACAAAGAGGTGGTCAAACAATGGAATAGACTTCCTGGAGAGGCAGATGGTGCTCATTATACATGCAGCAAAGAGTATTTCTGTTCCTCTTGGACTGTTTGAGTGGCAAGAGTCTGGTACTGGAGATGGGGGGGGAAGGGCTACAGGGATGGCTGTAGTAGCTTTACTTATTTCCCATAGAGCTACTGTGCAGCTTCTGTGTGAAGCTGCTGGTGCCAGCCAGCTCCAAGATTGTCCTGTCACAATCCAAAGCTGAACTCATCAGCCACAAGTAGTGCTTCTTAAACATATTTGAGAATGGGGAAAAAAATCTGCTTTGGAGCAGTACATACAGAGAGAGAGAGGAGAGAGAATGCATGAGAGAAACAGCTCTGCAGACACCAAGGAAGATGGAGGAGGTGTTCCAGACACTAGAACAGAGAGTTTCTCCTGCAGCCCATGCTGAAGACCATGGTGAGGAAGGCTGTCCCTCCGCAGTCCATGGAGGATCCAGTGCTGGAGCAGGTGAGTACCTGAAGGAGGCTATGACCCATGGGAAGTCTGCACTGTAGGAGGCTTTTGGCAGAACAGAAACAGGAGCCCATGAGGTGGACTGCTTTTGCTGGCATGACATATGAACCCACAGGAGAGCCATGCTGAATCAGTCTGTTCCTGAAGGACTGAAGCTCCTGAAAGGGACCCACAATGGAACAGTTCATGAAGAACTCGTCCGTGGGAAAGATTTGTTTTGAAGAAGTTAGTGGAGGACTGTCCCCTGTGGGAAGGACCACACATTGAAGCAGGGGAAGAATGTGAGGAGTCCTCCCCCTGAGGAGGAAGGAGAAGCAGAGACAACACATGATGAACTGACCACAACACCTATTCCCCATTCTCATCTGGTATAAAATTTCTGACTCAATAACTGAGGAAAACAGAAATGTGAGGTGAATGAGGTAGATATTCTTCACAACAAAAGCAAAAGAAATTCTGGTCGATAAAACATATGCTAAACAAGACAAGTCAGATAAACTTTCCACATGAAGCCACCCATTAAGCAGTCATCATTTTTGCAATATAACACAAGACACTGAAGTCTGATTATTTGAAGTGAATTTTGCTTCTCTCTTCAATGAAATTTACTGGAAGCTTTGCCCATTATGTAAGTTCTTTATAAGAGTTCAGTACTCTGAAAAAATTTCGAATTTGTCCAATTATATCTAAAAATAGTGACTTCTTTCTAGTTATATTCTCTTGTTGTGTTCTTCAGCTGAACAAGACAAAATTGCATTGTCACCTTTTAGAGGTGTAGCAAAGTTATAAAAACTGTGAATCATAAGCCATGAGCAACTCATATCTTCTGATCCCATCTATCACTTGGTGTTGCCCCTATTTGCATAGAGGCAGATCTCTGCACCTACTGCCAAGAATGGTTCGCTAACACTTGTTTTCAATGAACTGCAGTGAGGGGAGTTTCCAGCTCTCACTGTGATATGCTAGCAGAATCTTTCTGAGTAAAATACTCCCTGTGTTGTCAGGTCCTTTGCTGGCTTTCTGGGAATGATGACTTTCGAAAATGTTGTCATCTCTGTGCCTAAAGCTACGTGTCAATTTGGTTTTGTTGGTTAAAACAGTGCTGACCATAAACTACTCTACAATGATTGTTAGGGTTCCACAGTATGATTACTACTTGATATGTAGTTTTAAAAGATACTTGTTTTCCCAAAATCAACTTTCAGCCCTTCCTTTTGCCAGATTCGTGGGCTTTAGGTGCCTCTACATAACTGTTTTTGCTTGGATCATGAGTGTTTTTTTCTCAGTATCCTAATTAGAAACAAGTAAACAAGTTAAAAGTAGTCTTATATACCAGACAGTCTATTGTCTAAAGTTACAGCAACATGAATTTAAAATCCAAGCCTTTTAAAGCTGTTGTACAATATAATAATGATCTGATCAAGAATACTAAACATGAATCTGGTTCCAAAATTATTTTGAGCACAAACTTACATTTAAGAGCATAGTTCTGTCTGTTAACAGTCATTACTCCTCCAGTAGAGTAATTATATATGCAACTGCTCCAACCATTTATGAAAGTCTGATAGAAATTATCCCAGTTTATATGGGGATTTATACTGTGCTTCTAATAATTAAAGTAGCCTGGTTTGCAAGACTGGTGGATGAAAGGAATGGGAGGAATAAAGGGTGTTGTCATTATTCTCATTTCCAGGAAATCTGGGGTCCTTAAAATATGGAATAGAGATAGTTACCCTGTCCTTCTCTAGCCAAGGCATTCTGTGACTCAAAAATGCTTCTTTTATCTTTGTGATCTTACCATACTTGCTTGGGATTCCAGAACTCAAAGTTCTAGATTTTTAAAATAACTAAGATGGGAAAATATGTGAGACAGAAACAAGGTTAACAATTTCTGCATGTTTCCTAATCCAACAGTAAAAAGTCAATGGCAATTTTATATGAATTTTCTAGGGTGAGAATAGTGAAGGAGTCCAGTTGTTATCCCAGATTCTTTCACCTGGAGTGCAAGAGCCAATCAACACACTGAATCAAGATATTTGATTTAATTACAATTCTGCAGAATCAGGCACCACACATCTAGCACAGTCAGCATGCCTTTTAGGAAACAAGCACAGTTTTTTATATTAAAAAAGATAGCAAAGAAACAGCTACACAGAAAAAGGTGACTGTTCATTCACCCTTACAAAACAAAATTCTCACTGTGCACATGGTGATCTTGGTCTGTTCATTATACTATCATTTATATATACAAATTTCCCTGAACGAATTTTTTAGCATTATAATTATCTAAGGTAACTCAAGATTATATTTTCAATCTATCAGGTATCACCAAGTTATTATTTAACCTTACACTCTGTTACAGTTTCTGTTTGGGTCTATTTGAATAATTAGCTGACAATGAAATAAGTATTCTGGTCCTGCGGACTCTTCATTGCATTCTTTTCCTAGGGACCCTTTATTACTCCATTGCTCCTGCACCCTCTTGTCATAATTTCAAGACCAAACCCCAGTTGCTGTGAACTATTTTGTGGCTTTTTAACTTCATCTGACATCAAAGTCAGCAGCTCATCTTGAAGATTCTACCAAAACATGACACAGAACAGTGTATCAGCATTTCAGAAGTGCTCTCTTTGGGCTGATTTGTAGCTTTGGAATATGGTTGGCTTCTGTTTTGATATTCTGTAATGAACTGAAATTTTGAACTAAGCTGAACAACAACAGAAGAAGACAAAGCGAGCACAATAATACATAACATTTACTTCCTGCCCTGTGTTTGGAAAGGAGCTTTTGCAACCAAGGTTTGCTGCTCTTTTCAGAGTAATAGCAATGTAGATGTTCATCCCAATTCATCTATAAACTTTATATTGTAACGAGGAGGAAGTCTCTGAAAAGTGTTTATCTACTATGTTCACTTGAGAGAAAAATAAACATGTTGACCTTCAATTCTTTCCCGATTTAGTTTTTCTTCTTATCAAAGGATGACAGCATTTAGCACAAGGACAAATGCCTGCATTTTTTGTGAGGAATGTAGACAGTGCTGTCATGAAACAAATAGCCTCCAGGAGAAAAAAAATGGAAGCCTTTCAAAAGGCTTAATGTGTAAAAGAGGCCGTTTCAGTGAACCCAGCACTGTATGTCAAATGCCTAAATAAGGGGAAAAAAAGGCCTTTGCAGAAATAGATTTCCGACTGCCGTGAACTGCAGTGTTTTTACCGGAGAACTAAATACACATGTCAATGATAAAATTTTAAAACGCTCTACTTATTCTTATGCAATATGCATTTTCCTACTTAGGCTTATTATACCAGTTATTTTCTTAATTATTCATGATATTTAGAGACTGAAAGCAAAAATAAGCTTCCTAAAGAAGCGTGTAAGCTGGATGCTAGGTATGTTTTTTTCCTACAGTGTATCTCTGACTGAGGACTTCATTTCACCAAAAATTCTTTTTTTTTTTGTCCTTACTCCATTAGAATCAAGGTAACATACCCTCTGAAATAGCTTTGAAATGTAATAATTCCAAAAGTAATAAGAAATATAATTTGTACTGTTCTGATGGGAAAAGTATATTTCCCACTTAGGTAGTTTCGGAAAGTAATTGCATCGTTTGGAAGCTACAGAAGATTTGATGTTATTGCCGTAGCTTCTGTCTGTAAAACTTCACGTTGACTCTCCCCGTTTTTTTCCTTTTATGGGTCCAAATTTGTGAATATCTGGTGGAAGAGTTACAGGAATCCATGGCGTACATACTCAGACACAGAAGAAGAAACGTTGTTTTAGTCACAAAACTTCCAAAACAAATATTGGAAATCTTGTATTGGTTTCTATGTGTTACTTTCTTTGCAGAATAATAGTTACTGCTTTAGCAGCTTCTGTCACCATATGTGTACAATAAGTAAAGAACACAATAGTGAACACATAAAAGAAGGCTAAACCCACCCAGCCTAACAAATCCATTTTCCCTCCTGCTGTGTGCTGGAACATGAACAGAGCATTGTTTGGACCATAAGGATTAGTAAAATAACAGTCTTGGTGAACAATATGGTCATGTGGATAAAATGATTATTTCTTAAAGTCAGTGCATGATAGCTGGGATGCCAGTGATTGTGCTTACTTAATGCATTATTCTAATCCAATGACTGTGGGAAGTGTATAATTATTTCAGTTGAACAGATCAACAATTATACACAAAATAAAATTAAGAATATTTTATATAAATGAATTGTGATCCTCCTTTTTTTCTCTTTTGTTAAAAATGAAATTACTATAATTAAAGTTTTCCTTACACGCCATTTCTCTTTCAATAGCATTTCTCTGTGAGAAGTGAAGAGTATAAGATATCTTTACCAGTAGAAACAAGCTGGGATAGTTGTTATCTGCTTTGGTTATACTGAAGCCATAAAGCATCAAATTTCAAAAGTTATCATGATTGCTATTTTGGGATATTTTAATACTCAACGGTATTGAATATTTGACAATTGCATCCATGATGCAAAGAGTTTAATTACTACATCATTCCGGTGTGTTCTGATAGCTCAATGTGAATTTAAACACACAATTGTACACTTCATCTATTCCTACTATTTTCCATCTTTGGAACTGGGGTAGTGTAGTGGTTTGATCACATCTGTTTTACTCTGTGAGATAAGGACCAGAAGAAATGCAAAGCAGGCCTAAAACTTTAAATATAAAGAAGTTTATAACTAACAGAATTAAAAGTAACAAGAAATAAATAGAAGTTAAAGCAAAACCCTCTTCCCTCCAGCACTCCCCAAGCAAAAACCTCTTCCCCCCTCCCTTTTCTCCCTCCAGCACTCTGCCCTCCTTTTACCACCTCACACAAAGGGTAACAATTTTGGTCAGTGTTGTAGTCCTTAAAAGTCTCTTTCTTATGCTTAGGGGAAAAGGTTCTCTTCTGCTGATGCTGTGGACATTTCTTCACAAGCTCAGTAGTCTGCCTGGAAACCATCTACTGATGGGAAATATCTCTCCCATGAAAATTCCACAGTATATTCATACTGCAATCATCGGCCATCACGTGGGGTTACAAGTCCTTTTAAAGATGAATTCTTCCAGCCCAAACACAAAGGTTCTCTGCTTCCAGTCTCTTTTAAACATGAATTATTCCAGCTTAAACACAAGGGCTTCTCTGCTTCTTCACAAACCTCTAAAAGCTGCTTCACAACTACATGGCCTGGCATAGGCATTCTCTGACATCTTCACAGGCTGCAACATAAATTCTCACAGGCATGGATTTTCATCTCCCCATACTTTAAAATGATTTAAAGAGT
>VZTE01002772.1:38843-84079 GCA_013397775.1 Eulacestoma nigropectus
CACGGCTCTGAGGGAAGGGAGAGGGGTGGGGGGGGGCAGGCAGGAACCCGGGCCGGGCCCGGGGGCCGCCCATGGCTTGGAGGCCTCCCCCCTCCTCCCTCAGGAGACCGGGAACAAGAGAGGAACTTCCCACCCTTGCACAGGGTTTAAATATGCAAAATGTGCAAAAGCGCATTGGCTTAAAAGCTTGTCAATCAACTCAGTTTCAACCCATTACAACCCATTACAACCACTTTTAAGGATTGTGAGGTTAATTAGTGAGACTGTTGAAAATGAGGTAGGAGTATTTCTACACAAAACATTAGCAATCTCTAGTTCATATTCTTTTAAAAAGTCCAAAGTCCTTCTTTCTTCCAAAGTGTCTTTTATCATAGAATCATAGAATACTTTATGTTGGAAGTGACCTTTAAAGGTCATCTAGTCCAATAAGCAGGGACATTTTCAACTAGGTCAGGTTGCTCAGAGCTCTGTCTAACCTGACCTTGAATATTTACAGGGATGGGGTATCCTCCACCTCTCTGGGCAACCTGTGACACTGTTTTTCACTATCATTGTAATAAACCGCTTCCTTTCATCTAATCTAAACCTGCCCTCTTTTAGTGGACCCTCGTCCTATTGCCACAGGCCCTGCTAAAATGTTTGTCCCCAACTTTGCTATAAGCCTCCCTTAATTACCAAAAGGCTGGAACTCTTAGATATGGATAGTTCACTCTTTCTTAAATTTCAATTTCTTTGAAATTTCTTTGAAATTTTTTCATTTTAAGTTATCTTTGACCCATCTCCAAAAAAGATCTCAGAGGCACACAACAAGTGGCATAGTTCTTATTCTATGGTGATTCATAAAAGTGAAAGGAAAGAGGCAATGTTTTTGGTCTTTTCCCTAGTTTAGGGATATTTAGGTTCAAATTTATTCTCTAATGTTTCCAGGCTATTCTACATTACAATCATTGAGAGACTCACAAAAAAAATTATTTTGTTACCTCTATTTATTTCACACAAAAAAGAAAGGCATTGCACATTAATGAAAAATGAAATCAGTGGAGAAGCTTAACATTCTGTAGTGGATGGAAATAGCAATAGCACCCCGGTTTTACTCCTTCAAGTCATAGTATCTGGAAGAGGAACCCTTCTGTCTTCCACAGGGCAAGATCTGTTTGGGAAGAGAAGCAGAACCTTGAGGTACATTTTGCACTGTGTCATGTGAAATGAGGTGGGTATCAAAGACATTCCCCAAACAAATTATTTTTCTTCCCTTAAGAAGTGATAACATTTTTATAAGGAAGAAAGACACAATATCCCCCTTTTGGCAATGAGACATCATCAGGCAACTCTTGATGTCTCGTCAGTGTTCTCACTTTTCTATCTTCAGTATGATAGAAGGATTTGCTTTAGCTTGCTTTGCTGCGGTGACCACAGTT
Source organism: Eulacestoma nigropectus (assembly GCA_013397775.1). Classification (NCBI taxonomy): domain Eukaryota; kingdom Metazoa; phylum Chordata; class Aves; order Passeriformes; genus Eulacestoma; species Eulacestoma nigropectus. Next base: position 40,262 of record VZTE01002772.1, read on the forward strand.
TCTTTGCCATCACTATTGCCATTACAATTAACTCCGCAATTAACAATTAATGTAGGCCCTAAACACATTCTGATATGCTGGAGCAGACAGATGCATGCAGATCATCTATACAGCAGGCAGGGACGTACCTGGATTTAGGCAATGGATATTTATTCTTACGATGCTTCCTGAAGATCCTTTTCAAAGGATTGTGGTTTGTGGATACACTGTGTGGATAGAAACATTTACATACTAGGAAAGCAGTGAGTGAACCCACACCTGGAGGATCCTGTAGGAAAAGAGTACTAGTCTAAGATGATGTATGTTTCAAGTCATATTTAGTTTATATCAGGGGAACCAGCACAATCGCAAGACACTGGAAAGACGTCTCTCAGAAGAGGATGGTGAGGCTGTGCTTTCAGATGTCTTCTGAAAGGAAGCTGTATATTTCAAATGCATTGTCTGAATGAAGAATCGCTAAAAGGAGCAATTCTAGACTCAAGTACAAGAATGCCAAAGAACGTATCTCTCATTTTTTCAATTGATTTCAAGACATAAACACTTTGAAGCAGTAAAGTCTAAATGAAAAAATAAAAATGCTCATTTTCTTCACACAATTCCTATTTAATCTCTTTTTTTTTTTTCACTATTCCTCTAATCTTAGGGTTTAATTATTTCTGTTTCTGATATTACTTTTAATATCTGCAAACAAAATCAGCTAATTTATGCAATGCTTCTGAGATCTAAGTCACACTTTAATTCAGCTATCTTGAACCAAGGAATATTCCATACTCTTAAAGCTCTGGAAAAAATAGCCAACTTCATGCATCTGTCAGCAGTGACCTGAAACCATTTTAATACCACAATCTTACATCCTGAAGTACACCAAACAAGTTCACACACAGTTTTGCCTTTCATTCAAAAATTAATTATGATGAAGCTACCAATCTGAGTTTTCATTTTAACATTGTGCTTAAATTTGAATTCTCACAATGTAAAGGTTGCATGCTTTACTGAAGTTGCAGTGGCTTCAAAAGTATTTATGTCTAGTGGCTACCACTCAATTTTTCTAATGCATGAGTGAGGTTTGGCAATTATTCCCTAATTTTGCAAAAGCCTTTTAAATCTGATTTAGGATGATACTGGCATTTAAGTCAACAGTTGTTAAATTCATTGTATCAAATAGTATCCTTCTGGTTATTTTAGGATTATATTTGAAAATTAGAACTGAACATTGAATTACAGAATTACCAAGGAAAATAGTAACTGTCAATACCGGTATTAAACCTGTAAAATTCAATACTATAAAATCAAATCTTTCACAATTAAAGCTTTTTTCTTGTTTTCATTTTTTTTGTACAACACCACTGACTGCGACTGAAGAAAGCAAGGTGTCGAAGTCTCAAGAAAAGTTTTCTTCCTTGTATTTTTATTTCCAAAAAAAGATGGGAATGGCAGACTGTCAAGTAAAGAATTGCTGCCCTAAAATTGCACTGTATCATGTCACTGAGTCAGTATATGTTAATGCAGGATTATGTGATATGATAACACATTCATCAGAATGCCATTTTGTGTGAGAGTGCCACACAAGTTTGGTTATTTTGCTTCACATTAAAATAGCTGTACTGCTGTTCTAACGCACCCCCCCTCCCCCACCCCCCGCCATAGTTAAAAATACTTTTAAAGCTATTTGGAGATGTATCAACAATTTGTGGGCAGCTTAATCTTTTGTTTGTAACTCCTAGCAAAGTGCGATGTTTAAAGTTCTTTTACAAGTAAAGTGCTGTATTCTCAGAATCACTCAAGCTGGAAAGGACCTCAGGAGACCCGTAGTTAAAGCAGGTGATCCGAGATAGCCAGCATGGCCGTACTAAGGGCAAATTGTGCCTGACCAATCTTCTGGCTTTCTGTAGTGGAGCGACGGCAACAGTCAGCAAGGGAAGACTGACCAATGTCATCTACCTAGAGTTCTGTAAGGCCTTCAACATGGTCCCACATGTCATCCTCTTCTCCAAATTGGAGAGACATGCATTTGAAGGGTGAACAATTTGGTGAGTAAGGAATTGGCTGGATGGATGCAGCCAGGGGGTTGTGGCCTGGCTCTATGTCCAGGTGGAGGCTGGTGACAAGAGGTGTCCCCTGGGGCATTTTTATCCCTTTAATATCTTCATCAATGGCATAGACAGGGAACAAGTGTTGCATCAGCAAGACTGCAGATGACACAAGGCTGAGTGGTGCAGCTGACACTAAAGAAGGATGGGATGCCATTCTGTGTGGCAAAATTGAAAAGTGAGTACATGAGAACCCCATAGAGTTCAATAAAGCCAAGCACACCTGGGTCAGAGCAATCCCAGACGTGAGTATAGAGTGGGACATGAACTCTTTGAGAACAGCCGTGCGGACAATGACTTGGGGGCTCCAGTGGACTAAAAGCTGGACAATGTGCACTTGCAGCCCAGAAAGCCAAGCACATCCTTGGCTGCATCAAAAGCAGCATGGCCAGCAAGGCGAGGGAGGTGATTTGTCCCCTTTAATCTGCTTTCATAAGACCCCACCTGAAATGCTGCATCCACCTCTGGGATCCTCAGTGCAAGAAAGATGCCGATCTGATGGAGCAGGTCCAGAGGAGAGCCATAAAGTTAATCTGAGAGCTGGAGAACTTCTATGAAGACATGCTGAGAGAGTTGGAGTTGTTCAGCCTGGAGAAGAGAAGGCTCCAGCAAGACTTTATTGCAGCCTTTCAGTACTTAAAGGTGTCTTATAAAAACGTGGGAGAGGAACTTTTTACATGAGCAGATAGTGATAGGGTAAGGAGGAATGGTTTTAAACTAAGAGAGAAGAGATTTTGATTAGATGTGAGGAAGAAATTCTTTACTCAGTGAACACTGAGGCACTGCAATTAGTTAGGCAGACAAAAGGTGGATTCCTCATCCCTGGAAGCATTTAATGCCAGGTTGCATATAGCCCTGAGCAACCTGATTTGGTAGATGGCATCCCTGCCCATGACAGGTTGGAACTAAATGGATCTGTAAGGTGCCTTCCAACCAGAAATATTCTATGGTTCTATGAAACCTAGTTCCATGGACTAGATCCCGGACTTGCTTCTCGCTAAATGTTACAGCTCCTCTCCTACTTGGACGCTGCCTTTAGGCACAAAGACCTGAGACCTTGCTGGTAAAGACTAAGGCAAAAATATTGAGTACCGGTATCGTATCTGCAGCCATTTTCACTGGATGAAATCAGTCTTCCTGTTCAGCACTGGGTCCACATTTCCATCGTGTATTCTTTAACTGCTAGTGCAGGGATAGAAGTTTTCATGTTGAGACTCAGAGGGAGCCTTGTTTCCTAACAGTAATCCTGCATATATGGGAAAAAGTTCTACAATCTTTCTTTGTAGCCTGTTCTCACTTACAACTCCTTTTTAAATCTATTTGATACTTAACCTCAGTTATGTGTTCCACCTTTAGCCAAGCCAGTCTCCCAAGTCATCTGCATATTTTTCTGAGTATCATGGTTGCTGCACTGACTATACCATCCCCAGCTGGTTCTTCCTTGTTTGTAAGTATTGAGTCCAGGAGAGCTTCTGCCGTTTCCTGATTCATCCAGCTTCTGTGACATGCAGTTTTTCTCAGAACACTCTAACACCCCCCTCCCCTCTTTTACTTGTGTCCCAGTAAGTTGCCCTTGCAGCAGATGTCAAGGAGGTTAACGTCTTCTGTAAACCAGGGAATAATGATACAGAGACTTCCTTGAGTTGCTTAAAATGGAAATTTGTCCACTTCTTTGTTTTATAGAGTGGTTGGTAACAAACTCTCACCTCAAGGCTACCCTTCCTGTTCTCTGTTATCATCCTAATGCTCATAGTCTTAGTCAGCCTATTTCCCATTCCATGACAGTGCAGAATGCTCAAGATGTCTATTTACATGAAAAAAGACCCTTTCTCCTACCATTCCCTTCCTGAGAAGTTTGGATCCACCCCTTATAGGGCTACGACCATACAACATGTCAAACCACCCCACAGTTAGAACAGTGATGTTATATTACACTTCTGCGTCATCATGTGAAGGTCTCACACTATCTGTTTATTTGTCTGGCTTTTCATAAAATGCTTTCCGCAATCTGAGTTGTGTAAATGGCAAATATTTTACCGTATTTTTTTTTAATTCCAGAGACTTAGTGTTCAATCATAATAAAGTTTTGTGTTCCGAGCACACAATTACAGCAAACATTGTGCAGATCTGTCTTCACATTTTCCATTAGCATATTCCAAAAAACCCAGGGAAAAGAATACAGGTTGATGCTAAACTCTTGGATGAATACAGACTAACATTTCTAATGTTTTTAAGGACTCCACTGCAAAAAGTTCTGTTATCAGTGCAAGATATTATGGAATTAATTCTAGTCACGCGCTGAAATTGTGATTGCACTGGGAAGGCTCAAGGCTCTGAATTTTAAGAAAGACCTTTACAGGCTGGTGTCTTGGTTTAAGACAATTTAAGGGGCAGACACTCCAAAATTAATTACTTCCTCTTTAAGTTTTAACCACTTCCTTTTCATTCAATGAGGAGACACAAATGTGAGTAGATATAAAAGAAAAAAACAAACAGTTTATTAAAATCACAACAGCAACAGGCAAAAAATAACAGTGGCAATAACTAGTTACAAATTTGCTAAATCTCTCAGACCTCCAGACAGTGTCTCAGACAAAGAGAAAAAAAAAATGGCAGAGAAACCCCTCCCCACGATGGCACCCTCCAGAGAGGACCCCATGCTCTGGGAGACAAAGGCCAAAAAATGGCAGACAAGCCCCGTTCAGCTCAACCTTCCTCCACAGGAGCTTCTGAAGCAGTTCTGGTGGCAGAAGGAGGGTGCTGACATTGCCTGGGAGCTGCAGCCCCGCGGTGTCAGCCTCCCCAGTCCCTGGTGGTCATGCGTGTGTGAGGTCAGTGCTGCCCTCTCACTGCCCTTCCTGCAGCCCGCTGGACTCCGCTGGTCAGTGCTGCTGTCTCGGGTCACTGCCCCAATGCAGGAGGAAGAAAACATTGTCGCTGAGCACCAAAGAACAGTGGCCTGTCCCTGACTGGCCATGGCTCAGCTCTGTGGACTGGGACATTCACTCTGAAACACAGGTGGATTGTGAAATGCAGCTTCTTGGGCTGCTACTGCTGCTACTAGAAGACCTGCCTGAAGCAACCTCCTCGGGAGCCCTGAGAGAAACTAAAGAAGGCTTCTGCCTTGCACTGTGTCAGTTTTCCCAGTATGAACAAAAAGGAAAGAGCAAGTGAGCTTCTACCTGAGTGCCCCTGACCTTAAAAAGGGACCCTGGGCCCCTCCACGACCCCATTTCCATCCACCAGCTTTTACAGAGATAAGTAACAATTTTTGGCATATGACATAGCACAGACAGATATGGAATACAATAACGTTTTGGGTTACCCACGACAACAGGTGAAAAAACAGAAAAATCATGTGCTTTATGGTCAAAGATTGAATATGTACAGTTACAAGAGGAAAGATGTTGATTATTCCTAAATGAACAGTGTTGGAGCGTATTAATTATCTTGTCAGTTATTTCCTGAGCTTAGTTCTCTGTATGTCACAGGAAAACTCATTTCAAGTTCATGGGGATTGAGGTGATTATCTACACATCCATCAATCTGATTGCCAGGCAATTGGCAAAGTTGTTTCCTTCTGAATTCAAAGGTAAATGTTCTAAACTGGTTGAAATAGGCAACTAGGAGTTGTTAACATGCTCCTCCTGATGTCTCAGTACTTTAAAAATAAATTGTAGCTCTGAAAGGATAGAGCTGTCCTAAAATGGGTATGTCACCTACTGAAGCATCTTTCAGGCAGTATTTTGGCAGGTTCTCTATGCACAACTTCCAACAGCCTCCTAGAAGGTGATCTGCATGTATTTGGCAGGTATTTCTAGATATGCAGGAGAATAGAAATAGCCTACACCCACTTGCAAGGTGAAAACGTTTGAAAATTGCTTCATGTAAGAGCAATCCACCCTGTCTTCCATGAAATAAATGATTTTTAAGGCAAAACAGTTGCTGTGAGAAGAGTAAACAATATTTACATTAGCTAATTTATCCCTCCTCCTCAGTATGCTTATAAAAGTTTATGCTTATAAAAACATATGCTTTTTTTTTTTCTAAGAAGAAGACTGTGAGATGCCTTCTTTATCCTTTTTTTACATCACAATTGTCCTAGAAGCAAACAAACCCTCCCACCGCTTACAAACCCCAGTTTTTTTCATCAAAACTGAAAGCTCTTTTTAGCTCATTTTGTACAACATCCCCGTAAAGGTCACATGCTAAAGAAGGTTCCAGCTTGAAAGAAGTCAATGTCACTCTTTAATCAATTGCAAGGATCAACTGCTAAGTCACCTATGACTTGATTCTCTTGTCCCTACAATTGCTTGAACTAAATATTCTGTTTTCACAATACTGCTAGCTCTCATTGCCTCAAGGAGTGAGGGAGACTGGAGCAGAGACATCAAACTAATGTCTGTGATGTGTCATTGCACAGCATATTGCCATTAGGACATCAAGCCGGCATGATTTATAAGCAATTTTAATTAATTTTCTGAGTCATTTCCTAAGGGCTTAATTCTGTAATCTTATTACCATGAGCCTAACATGCTATAGTAAAACTATGCTTTCTAATCTTTCTTTTGTTGTTAAATACAATCTCTGCTTTCATTAGGAAACTCTTGAAATAAAGCAGGTTGCTCTTTTGCATGGTGAAATTTGTCTGTGTTCATTAGAAATTAGTACTAGAAATTATGTAGTGAAGTACATTAGTTCTTGATACAGAACTCATCACCTACTCCTCTCCTTTAGTCTTCTACTATGAAATCATACTAGAAGTGTTTGAGGTTTCTACTTTAAAGAAGACACATATCTAGAATTCTAGATATGGGATAATCTCAGCCCCATTTTATTTAAAGTACACAGCACCAAATCTTAATCCCATTTAATTCAGTGAAATCTGGATTTCTTTTTACCCATTATAAGCAAATAAACTGTGTTCATGAAGATATGTACAGATTATGAACTGCAGAATAATGTGTTTTTACTGTTTACTTTTTAACCTCTGCTTTAAAAAAGGAAAATAATCAGCAGATGATTTGTTATACTTTTTAATTATTAGTATTTTTCCCTTGAATTTACGCATGGTATGATATGGGTTAATGGTATGGGGTTTTAGTGATATGGCTTGAGTTATATTTATCACATCCCACTGTTCATAAGCATTTTTAGCTGCTGTAAATTTACATCATTCTGAAGGATCCTGATCTAATGGGACCATCAAAATTTTAACTTACCAGAGTATTTTATGTGACATAAGTTTTAAAAAATCATTTTTAAATCACAAATGTGTGTATCATTACTTTGATTTGACATGACTATTCTAATTATTCCCTTGATATAGTATAATATGTTCCTTAAAATATTAATACCCACAGCATTGTCAAGTACAAGCATAATTTCTGTTACAGAAATTAGAGCATGAAATTTTACATAGGGGAAATAAACATATTTTTAACACAGAAGACTAGAAGAACAGAGTCAAGGCTTGCAACATTTAGGAAAGCAGATAGGTCTCTTACTTATGAAGGACCACAGAAGTGTATGCCCTTATAAGAGTCCAGGGCAATAGAAAAGAGATATAAAATTGTTATAAAATGATCAGTAACATTCCTCTGCCCTCCAGAGTGCCCTAAGAATGAAGGATAAGTACAGAGTGAAGAAAGATAGTTTGTTTTCCCCATGAGCTTTACATCAGTTATGGAATAAAAAGAAATTCAGCTGTCATGTAGGTCTTTGAATCTTTCTGCTACCATTTATCACAATTTTCCCAATATTATTCTGTTCCTACATGCAGGAGAACTAGTTGACCATAAACCAGAAATCATTCAAGAATGAAATATGTAAAATTTGAGTATGAAAATAAGCTGAGTTAGGACATCAAGTTTTAATGTGGAGGATTTTCATTCTTTTTGTTTTGTTATTGACAGTGTTACTACAATTAAAATTGGCTGTGATATTTCAAAGCGACTGATTGTCCCATTTGCAAAAGCCATAGTTATACCTTCCTCCCCTTCACATGTGCTTAGATTATTCACACTGTGCAGACAGATGTGAAGTGCAGTGCTTTTGTGAATATCAAAAGTGTATTAAGCATGCTAATGTAACAAGAGAGAACTTTGATAGTGTACAAATGGTTGTGAGGGTTCTAGCAGTGTAAGTTGAAGGAAACATTTTAAAGAATGATTTAAGTCATCTCATGATTGTAAGGAAGGTAACACCTAATCTGTTTCTGTTCTCAAAAGATGAAAAGTACAGAAATTAACAGTAAACATATATTTCATACTGTCACTTTGCATCAACAGGAACTGGACATAATAATCTGAAAAGATTGCACTAAAAGCCTGTGATACTTTTTTGCATCATGTGTAGCTTTAGCAGTCACCAGTGCTACCTTCTTACTCTTTTGGAAGTCGGACACCACCAGTAGTGAAACACAAAGAAGTGAGCTCAATCTGGCTCAAGTGAAGTGACTGACTACTCTCCCCTTCTCCTCAAAATCACTACACAAAAGTGAGAAATGAGAAGTCCTGAAGAAGAGTCCTGAAAGAGTCTTCAGGTCCTGAAAGAGAGAGCATTGAGGACAAGAGCAAAAATGAGAATGAATATAGAAGTGAATTAAAGAGTAAAAGTGCACTAAATTCCACTCAAAAAGCAGCAATTAATTGTGCATTTGAAAGTGATGGTCTGGACGGATGTATACAGCTTACCAAGGGCGAGCAAAGGCATTAAACTTTTTCTTAAACTATTTCCTCAGTAGTCACATGACTGCGATATTTTTTGCCTAGGCAGACACCTTGCAACTCAGACTTCCTCTCACATTTCTAATTTCTAGTGTCCACAACATTTTTTCCTCTGATTTATATGTTTTATATGGATTAAATGATGAGATGGCAACAAATAAAGCAGAGGAGATTTATTAACAATGACTTCACTGTGTTTAAAAGCAAATGTTTTTAAAACAAATGGACACTTGCAAAAGGCTTAACAGCTAACATTTTACATCTGACCCTACAACCCCTCAAATGACCTCTGAAAATCAGTTTCTGTTTTGTTCTGTGGAGCTCTGGAACATAGTACAGTGTCATGGGCTTTTCTGTGGAAACAAGCAATTGTACCTTGTTTTTTAGGGTGGATTTGACTCTTCCTTACACTGACATTAGAGATGAAAATCTCCATGGAAGTGAGTAGAGTCATACCGGTGCACAAGTGCTATAAATGGAAGAAAATATGGGCCATATTTTTTTGTTTTGCATAGTGATCTGACATTTGAGAGTTGATATTTCTCTTTGAAATACCTTCAGAAAAGGAATTTCCTTGGTGGTTTTCATTACCACAATAAAGAGCAGAGCTGATCTGCCGGGCAGTGAAGTACAGTTAAAGAGAACTATAAACAAGTGGAAAGAGGTCAGTTTTCTGGACTCCAGGGAAAGCACACTGCAAAAAGACCCTCTGAAAGCAGTGTGGAAATTATACTGTCTCCTTTGTAAAGGGGAATTTGTTTGAAGAAAAAGACAGTTATTGATTGTTTATTCTCTTGCTACATAGAAGTCAAAAACATTAGCAGAAGACTCTCTTTAATGGAAAAATTGGTATTTGTTCTTTTTCAGAAAAGAAAAAAAAGCAGCTGAGTACAGTAATTTCAAGTACTGCTCTATAACAGAAGGGAAGAAGGGAGAAGCTGTTCCTGGGAAATGGCCGTCTGAGTTCGATTAATGACTCTATATGACCAGCAAGAGTTTACTTCATTAACTAGCAGTAACATTTCCCATGCCTTCAATTAACAGTGGTTTTACTTAATCTAATATTAGTTAAGACACGATATGATCAGAAAACATCATCGCCAGCCAAGTGTTCCTCAAACACAACTGGTTTATCTCTTTGGAACCTCATTAAAATGCAAAATATATTGAAATTGATTTTCAGCACTTTCAGGCAGGAATGTTCGTAATAATGTTAATTTGCAAATTTCCTCTTTTTTATATGTATTCTGTATGCTGTGGTTGCTATGTTCAGCCCAAGGCTATTTGTATTGTGCAGACAGAAAATGAAGAGTGAACATTTATTTCTCATATCTTTGTGAGGAACCTGAGGCGCATGAAAATATTTGTGCTGTAACAGGCACAGTCAATCTCCCTTTCGTCACTATTTATCAACAGCAAACCCCCAGCTAGTCTTGCTGCAGCAATTAACCTGCCAGGGCTTTCTGCTGTCAGACTCAGTAATAATAAACTACCCCCAGTGAGAGACAGAGCTATAGATTCTCGCCCTGCAACTTCCACAGTGGGTGAATTATTCAGAATCAGCGTGATTAAAGAGATGACATGGTATTAGTTAAAAACACATACTTTTTTCCTCCCTGACTGAGATTTAAACCTATTAAGGAATAACAGCGGAAGAAAACGGGTCTTTACCATCCATCCATAGGTCTTGGAAAGGGGATTTCTAGAAAAGTTGTTTATAATGCCTGTAAATGTGAAAGTTTAAGGATAAAAATATAAATAAAAGGGATAGCATAGTTGAATCATAAAGCATCTGTAAATCCAAGAACCAAATAAATCAGAGTAAAAAAGCATTAGGGACATAGAAACAAAGATTATTTGGGAAAAAATTGTAATGTAGAATCTCCTTTTTTAAAGTAAAATATAGCCTCACTATTCATAATTTTTTTTCAATGTTATTATATAGAACCTTTTAAAAAGATATATTGAGAAATATGAAGGGTGTCCTTATTTCTAATTATCCCTTAAAAAAAAAAAAAAAAGAAGGGAAAAAGGTAGCATTGTTATAAACACTGTAATATATTACCAACAAATCAATTGTTTACATTTTCTGGTGCCAGGGCAGCATTGTAATGTTATACATGCATTGCAATTGAGTTTACTAAAACAAAGTCATGGAAAAATGAACTTAGCTTACACACTTCTAGTCCCGTTAAAATCATAATTCATTTGCCAATCTCAGTTTACTCAGCCACCTGATAACACATTCTTAACTAACGTGCCTAGTGATTACCTGGAGAATAATCTCTCTAAAATGCAGGACTGGGCCTATGTGTTAGAAGTGGTGCTAAATCCAGTCAAAGCCATATTCTGTGACTAACAGACCAATGTGAATTATATTATTTGTCACGCTCATTTATATGAAATGGAACTAATCTGTTGATGGAGAAGAGAGATAAATAAGAACCATTTTTTTTTTGTTTATCCAGACCTTCAACGCAAGTAGGAATGAATTAAGCATACATTCCATACTAATGCATTTTTCTTAACATTTGACCAGGTAAACGGTTAAAGAATGCAGGCAGACAAACTGCATACAGACAAAACGATTATCTGCCCTACAGTATGCTGGTCAAAGGTAATATAACCTTATAAATCTCATAAATGGATAAACTCATTCAAAATAAAATGAACTTCTTGAAATTCAGTGTAGGAGGAAATATTGATTTACCTCTCTTCAGAATAATTTAACTTTTACATATAGAAACAAATAAGTTGCCATTTTCCATAGAAAGGAGAATTAATTTCATAGTAGAGTATTCTGTACTGTGCTGAATGTACAAACTGACGTTCTAAAGTTTGTGGTCTGTCTTTGCATCATTTGTGATCATTTATGAAACTTATCTAAATCAGCCTTCTAAAGTATAGACATCTATATAGAGAATTCAAATATAGTTATAAATTGTATTTTGAGTCTACAAATGGATGAAATAGACCATCGTGAATCCCATATAACAACTTCAATTGCAAAACATAGTTTTACCTGTTTGATCTATATTTTCCATTGTCCTAAACATTTGGGACTACATTCTTTCACATTTAGGTTAGCCAGAAAATAAAAAGGAGATCTCAAACTCTTAACTCATATTATTACTGAAAATACAGAGGTTTTTATTAGGAGCAATTTGAATTTCTCTGTTTTGCTAAAGTAACCTATGCAGTAATTTTGAAGTGTTATATTTCACAGAGTTGAGGTACTATAAATATCGAGACTTCCTGTGTCAAAGTGGATCAAAGATTTGGATGGATTACTTTTCAGGAAACTGACCATCACCAAATTTTCCAAACTGAACACTAAAAGCTAGAACTCTGAAAAATGAAAACATTAAAACACTATCAAAAAATTTTTGAAAAGACTACACTTTACCACTGTATTTTGGATGACCAGATGATGATAATTTAGAAATTATATTTATCTTTGTTTTAGTGGATTTTCTTGTGAGCTTTTTTACTCAGTTAGTTGTAAGGAAACAAAACGGACAAAAACTTTTCAACTTCTACACCTTAAATTCTTATTTAGGTGTCTAAACGAATGGCGAAGTCTCTAAATGTGCTGCTCTTGCCACTGGTCCCAGTGAAATTGCTTAACTTTCCTGAAAAGTGGAGTATGGCTGAAAATCAGGCTATATGTGTGGAAGTGCCGAGTAGAGAATGTAGGATATTGTCATCACTACTCAGAATGCATACTGTGTAAGAACAAATAGCCTTTTCTTTGGCTGACCAGTAAAAAGTTTGTCATTTTTGAAGGGTCTCTACAGACTTTACTGCAATAGTATGTTTGAGTAAAGATGTGAGAACACAACATTTTTGCCTTTTTGTATCTTTTGACTTTACTGATGTCCTTAAAAAATATCATATGTCCACATTTCCCTTAAAGAGTTTCTATTTTTTATATGTAATGGGTTGAAACTGAGTTGATTGACAAGCATTTAAGCTAATGCGCTTTTGCAATTTTTGCATATTTAAACCCCATGCCAGGGCGGGAAGTTCCTCTTATTCCCGCCCTCCAGATGGAGAAAGGGGGGAGCCTCCAAGCCTCTGGGCGGCCTCCGGTCCCGGCCCAGGCTCCTGCCTGCCCCTCCTCACCCCTCTCCCTTCCCCCAGAGCTGCGGGCAGCTAAACGATCTATGGGCTGCCCAATAGCCGAATCCATCCGGCTCGGCTGCTGGAGAAATTAGGAGGGGCCTCCCCTCCCCCTTCATGCAGCCCAGGGGGAGCCTCCTCTCCCCCCTCCTGCAGCCCGCGCAGACCCAGCGGGACCAGCGGAGCCTCCTTTTCCAGCCTGCACAGCTCGCACCGAACTGAACATCAGCGCAGCCCGTGGGGAAAGACGTGAGGGAGAACATGGAGGCTGCACGGTCAGGGAGAAAGAGAAAGTCAGGCACGTGAGACGACGCTGAGATGGCGGCGGGAGAAAAGGGTGTGTGCGTTCCTGCGCAAACCTTAAACCCTCTTCTAGCAGCTGTGGAGGACTGAACTCTTTAAATCATTTTAAAGTATGGGGAGATGAAAATCCATGCCTGTGAGAATTTATGTTGCAGCCTGTGAAGATGTCAGAGAATGCCTATGCCAGGCCATGTAGTTGTGAAGAAGCAGAGAAGCCTTTGTGTTTAAGCTGGAATAATTCATGTTTAAAAGAGACTGGAAGCAGAGAACCTTTGTGTTTGAGCTGGAAGAATTAATCTTTAAAAGGACTTGTAACACCATGTGATGGCCCATGATTGCAGTTTGAATACATTGTGAAATTGTCATGGGAGAGATATTTCCCATCAGTAGATGGTTTCCAGGCAGACTACTGAGTTTGTGAAGAAATGTCCACAGCATCAGCAGAAGAGAACCTTTTCCCTAAGCATAAGAAAGAGACTTTTAAGGACTGCAACACTGACCAAAATTGTTACCCTTTGTGTGAGGTGGTAAAAGGAGGGCAGAGTGCTGGAGGGAGAAAAGGGAGGGGGGGAAGGAGTTTCTGCTCGGGGAGTGCTGGGGGGAAGAGGGTTTTGCTTGAACTTCTTATTATTTCTTGTTACTTTTAACTCTGTTAGTAATAAACTTCTTTATATTCTTTAAAGTTTTAGGCCTGCTTTGCATTTCTTCTAATTCTTATCTCACAGAGTGAAATAGATGTGATTAAACCACTACATATATTATTTAGTCTGGAGAAAATCAAAACCAAAGCTAGTGTGGGGACTATAATTCTCAAGCTTTTCCTACTGTGTTCAAAGTGACAATCATTATCTAGATGCATTTATGTTATTCGTATGACACACATCAATAACATATTAAGTAGAATGTTTACAAAAATATTTAACGTCCATAGGGAAAAGAAGTTAATGCATACTTTCAAGTCCATGTTTAAGAAAAGTCTCCTTTGCTAATCCCCTAAACTTTGTCTGTATTTGTCAGACAATGACAGGAATTTTAAAGAGCACATTTTTTCCTACCAGCATAAAGCATGAGTTTTAACATGGAATGAGTTATTTCTGGCTTGTCAAAACCATTTCTTTCCAATTTCCTATAAAGAATGCTTAGGTAACTAGCATAGACAAGATATTTAGGTTTAGAAGGCAAAATCTTGTGTTACACAACATAAGAGTACATATTTTCTGTGAGTTTCAAGTTTATCCAGCTTGAGAAGGAGCTTGGCAAAGGTGACCTCCAGAGGTCCTGTCCCATCTAATTGGTTTCTGTGATTTTAAGATGTTTGTTTCCAAGTCATTTAGGTTATATTAACAATCCTAACTGGGCTTAACGTTGTGTAAGTCTGTGATATGAATTATCAATTAAAAATTAACTAGTTATTAGTAACAAACTGGATCCTCTCATCCTTTTTGAATTTTTTTCTAAGTGTTTGATGAAACTACTTTTGAATTTATTTTCTTAATTATTAGGTTGTGTTCTCGTTCTCTTTCTCACCATAAATTCAATTTTTTTTTTTTCTTTTTTGTCTTTTTGTATTTCAGAGATTTAGTCATGATCCAGTAAAATAGTAGCTTGAGGGAAAAAGTGCCATCCAAAGGGCACTCAAATAAGCATTTAACATGTAGTAAAAAAACCACATGAGTTTTTCAACTCATTTTAGAATTTAGTGTTCTTTGTTCCACAATATGAAAAACACCTATAGCTACTGAAATATGCTATTCTTCAGTCCCACACTCTTTAGAATCTTATCTCATGAACTAAGATAGGTACCCAAATCTTCATACTTCTCTGAGATGAAAAAATAGTAATGTAAGATACCTGGCAAATATTATCATGTACTATGCAGAATTTTGTATTCCTATCCCATTAAAACTGTATAGAAAAAACTTATCTTCTGACCCAGCCACAAAATTTCAGTTAGTTTAAAATTCTCAATGTGCCAGGTAGGCTGACAAACCCAGAGTGTTCCCGCTCTGGAAGAGATTGATTTTGACTTCCTGTGAAAAATTTGTTTTCTGTAAAGGAGGTGTCAAATTCTATCCAGAGCTATCTGGCTGGTGCTGTGTGACAGGTGAATGTTTCATTTCATTCTGTGACACTGATTAGATTCTGAGATTTTTCATCTATCCAAGCTGCAAGTTGGATTCTTTTCTTCACAATTAATAAAATATTCAGTGTAGTTTTGGACCTACTAATGTGTTCCTTTTGGAAATGTAGAACAGTGGTAGTCCTATATTATGATACGTTTAAGCTCTTTCTGGAAAACCTATCTCAAAATTAGAAGTCAAAATTGATGCTTGGTGTTACTTTACTGAGAAGGGATAGACAGCAATATGTCTTGAACTGAGGACTATGGAAACAAAATGCACTGCTTTTCTGTAAACGAGATATTGTACAGCCTCCTGGCCACAGGAGAAATTAAATTAACAGTTATGCCCTTTGTTTTTTTGTGGGAAGAAAGACATTTTCTTTACTTTTAAATGTCTCAAGAGTAAGGGGAGAAAGGTCCTCTAATTCTTAATGCGATTAGTACTGCTATTATTTTAAAGAGGTTTTTTATTTTAGAATCAGGTTTTAGAGTTCTTCATTCTTTCTTTTAACATATACTGCAAGCTTACTGACATAAATTTCAAAAATGCTGTTCTCTTAATGTATTTACAATTTTCAATTATGTGTATTGGTTGGAGTTTTTTTTTAACTAGCTTTGAATTTATTTAGCAGATGCAATCCTCACACTACTTTCAGGCTTATTAACATCACGCCTCTCTCTATTCAATATTATCAACATCATCCCACTCATCACAATCTTGCCTGAATCAAAGGCAACTTGTTTCTTGTTGGTGGAAGCTTTGAATGAATAATTCATCTGGAAAAGCCTTCTATGTTGTACATTTCCAGAAGACAGAGCAATTCTCTTGTCAATCACAGTGGCTCTGTCAGTACTAAGTTCCATACAGTATGTGCTCCAAATGTACAGGGGATGACAAGCAGCTGAGATTACCAACTGTGTTCATCCTGGCCATCCTTTTAGCTTTTCTGTAACAGAACATTCAAATTCAAGTCTCACTCTAACACTGCATTGAGAAATCAGTGTCAAAATTTCCTCTCTGTTCTCACCAGTACAGTTTGGTTGAAAGCTCTGACATATATTGCAACCAAACTGGTCACAAGCCACAGTTACTCAGCTCCAGATAGTTACATTTCATTTTGGCTCCTTTTATGCCTAGACAAGCTGGGTCTGGGCTCAGGCTGGCTCAGTATGAAGGCAAAGCTTCAACTGATAGTGCAGAGATCTTTGTATGTGGAGACCTCTACGCCTAAATGTATCACTGCTGACACAGGTTGCACTCTAGTCTCTTGGAGGATGGACTCCTTGTCATTTCTCTGACTATTAATCTTCAGAAGGCTAGTTGTGACTAATTGATTGGAGTACAACCAGAAGCATAAAGTAATAGGAAGAGAAGTTACACTCTAAGACCCTTTCACCCTAAAACAAACACAAACATAGGGAGAAACATGATGTTGCAATTTGAAGATGAACTGTATTAATGTACTGTTAAAGTCTGAAAGTAGAGATTTTGAAAGTATATGGTTTTTGTTTTAAAATCTTTTCACTTTTTTCTCAAACTGATCTTTGTCAATATGACAGAGGTATGGCTAATACAGCAACAAAAATTTGAGTGACTGGCATTAACTAGGTATGACTGTTCCCATCCACTGGAAGCATTTGAAAGTAAGTCTCTATCTACACTAGCAAGTAATGCAGCATTAAAACAGCAGCTCTCTACAGCATGGATCTAACATTCACACCATAGATGTTTTATAAGGAATTGTTTCAAATTGGCTATAGTCTTATGCTGTGAGATGAGCAGTCAATAGCACACCCAGCATTTTTGACATGCTTCTGATTTGGCTTTGTAGAAAAGCAATACAGTTCATGTAGTCCAAGACTGAAAGAAAATCAGAGGAAAGATTAGATCTATTTTAAAACCATGCTCGTGTTCTGAGCTAAAATCCTAATGTACAATACAAAGCTACTACTTCTAAGAATATGAGCCTTAAAAGAATATGCAGGTGGAGAACAGATCTAAGACCTCTAAAGATTCATGAAGGTAGATAAACTGCCAGGCCTTTTATTTCTCCTATCATTTATGAATTTTTAAAATTCAATGAATAGATATGGAATTGTTGTGTACCTCTGTGCAACATAATGTTATCCTTCAGGAAGAAATAAAACCTCCAAATAAATAAGTATATCAATCTGGGAATATGTAATAAAAGGGACTAATTCCATTCCTTAAAGTATTGACATTTCTAGCATATATTCTTAACAATGAGATATCTTTTAGAGAGACTGGTGCAATGTGCTGGAAAACTTCCATTTAAAAGGCGCTGTTGATTATGAACATATTTAGTCTAATAATTGAAGTTGCTTTTCTGCTTTAGAACAAGGATTAGAGACAGCTTGTTGTAAGAAACTTTCCTGACACAGAGTAAGTTTCTGTAGTTGGCCTGATAGGCAGGAAAGATGCCCTCCTAGATATTTTGTTTGTAAACAGCAAAAAAAAGGTGGGTGAAATGGTGATTGGTGGATTGGTCACAGTGACCGTGAAGTAGTTGAGTTTAAAATTGTTGGCAATAGGAGAAAAACTGCCAGCAAACTTCAGCCCTGGATATGGGGAGAGCTCAAGAAGACAGTGAGGTTCCATGGGAATCTGTTTTGAAGGTATTGGGGCCTATGATTGCTGGTCACTTCTTAAAATCCATCTCTTAAAAGCATAGAGGCAGACTATTTGAAAGTGTCAGGAGTATGTGGGGCAGAAGGGTACCTTAGCTGAGTGGGAATTTTGCTAGAACTCAGGCTGTGGGGAGCAAGGAGAGGTGACATGGGAAGGCTAAAGAGAAGCTCTTCACTGCTGTGGGGAGAAACTCTGTGCAGCCAAAGCTCTACTGTTTGAGCTGACTAGCAGTGTGAAGAGCAATGAAAAGTTTTTTTTTTTTTTTTAATATGTTAACAGAAAAAGGAGGAACAGAGATAGCACTGGTCCATTACTTGATGAGGCTGGTCACCTCACAAGTAGGGACACAGACAAAGCAGAGCCACTTCGTGTCTTGACTCTGTCTTTAACGCCTGCAGTCTCTGGAGCCCTGTGTAGAAGACTGACTGCAGACATAATAAACTCCCAGCTGACTCTGAACTCACTGCTCCAGCTAGATGGACTTGAATTTATGGGTCCTGTTGGGACTCATTTCAGTGTACTGAAAGAGCTCACCAATGTCTTCACGAGCTCTCATCATTTGTCAGCCAGTCTGAGGAGTCTGGAGAGGTTTGATCAACTGGAAGCTGGTAGATGTTCTCAGTTTCCGTGAAGAGAACGAAGGAAGACCCTGGTAATTACAGGCCTGTCAGTCTCACTTCAGCAGTAAAAAACCTGGTGAAGGTTTTCCTGGGAGTTACTGAGAAAACTCGTGAGAAACAACACTTTTGCTGGTCATAGCCAGCAAGGGTTCACAAGGGGAAAGTCAGAGAATTACAGAATTGCAGAACGGGTAAGGTTGGAAGGGACCACAGGGTCCAACATCCCTATTCAAGCACAGGGTCATCCTAGAGAATGTGGCACAGAATTGCATCCAGAAAGTTGTTGAATATTCCCAGTGTGGGAGACTCATCTCTGGAAAGTCAGTTTCAGTGGTCAGTCACCTGCACAGTAAAGTTCTTCCTTGTATTCATATGGAACTTCCTGTGCATCAGTTTCTGACAGTTGTCTCTTGTCCTATTGCTGGGTACCACTGAGAGGAGCCTGGATCCATCCTTAACACCCTCCCTTCAGATATTTGTATACATTGATGAGGTCTCCTCTCTGTCGTCTCTTTCCAAGGCTGAAAAGGCCCAGCTCCTTTAGCCAAGTGGCCTGACCCTGCTTCCATCTCCTGGGTGTTTTCTGCTTATACTTAAAGAATGGCAGTTCTTCATTCATCCACAGATATCTCTTACCCCCTTGGTCCAACTTCTTTCTTATCAGTATGCACTATTCTTGAGCCTGGAGGAAGTGACTCTGGAATATCAACCGTTTCCCTGCAATGCCTGTCCCCATGGTATTCTTTCGAAAAAATTCCCTAAAGAGATCCCTCAACTTCTCTCTCATGAGGTTCATGGTTACAATCTTATTTGCTGCCCTGCTTTCTGCTCTCCACAATCTCATGGTCACTACCCAGGCCCAGCTGCCCCCAACCCTCACATCCCCCACAAGGCCTTCCTTGTTTGTTACTGTGAGGTCAAGCAGCACTTTTTGAGATCCTCCACTTCCTGTGAGAAGAAGCTGTGATCAGTGCTTTTCAGGAACCTCCTGGGCTGTTCATGTTTCACAGTGCTGGTTCTGTAGCGGATGTCAGAGTAGTTAAAGTCCCCCAGAAGAACCAGTGTCTGTGACTCTGAGGCTGCTTCAATCTGCCTGTAGAAGGCCTCATCCATAAATTTGCTGCTTTTATCCCAAACAAGAGAGAAGGCCTGTGGAAAAGCAAATTAAATATTTTGAAATCCAATCTTGAGAAATTGCTGGCTTAAATAATGGCATATATTTGCTCATTTTCTAATTCTCCATGCCAGCTGATCCCCTCCAAAAGTATCTTGTTCCTTTATTACTCAAAAATGAACAGCATCTCTTTTGTTTGTTATTTTCCTCTCTTGATGGTATCCAAATAGCAACCAGTTTGATGGTTATTCAAAAATTACGATGTGGAAGTGGCTGAAAAATTTTTTAACTACTTATTTACCTCCACATGAGTCTCTTCATCTGTAAGGAGGAGAGGAAAAGGCAGAACATTTCTCTTGCTGCAGCACAAGATATCTGCCTTGTGTTATGTTCTCTGTATCTTTTTACAGATGTTGTTTTGTAGATAAAGTAAATTTGAAGATGCCCTTATAGTTACCGTGTTTTTCCTTAATGGCATTGTTTAGGTACAGCTATGTCTAAACAAAGAGGGAGTCAGAATAGCTGGCTATTCATAGTGCTTGTACTACTGCTGAGTTGCTGCATAGCCTTGGGCCAGTCTTTAAACCTCCAAGAACATTAATTTTATTCTCATTTCCTAAGAAGAACCATAGAAAAGATATTTAAGATCAGATACTGCAATGATTGATGGTAAAGAGAGAAGATAGATATAGAACAATTATGTTTGAACTTCTAAGTGACAGTTAATTGATGTGTTATTATCCATCAAGACATTATAATTATTTAAAGAACTGCTTATTCACTTTTGTCCCAAGTCCACAACTCAGAAAATAATAGAAAAATCAATACTGTGTAGCTACAAATACAACAATCTATCAACACAATTAATTAAGTATTAATTTGTAAGCCTTTCTCCTAATGCTCAAGCCTAGAGAGCCTTTTTGGAAAGTTTCTTTTCCTAACTGAGCTTACAAAATATTTAAAAAGAAAATGTGTCACAGGAAACACTTCTATTCAAAAGCAAATCTTGTAAGCTGAATTTTAAAAAAAGATACTTTAAATATTAAAAAAAAAAAAGTTTTTCAATTTATTCAAAATCTACTTCCCTTTCTATAGAGCTCAGACTTGCAATTTTTATTTTTATTTATTTTTATTACATTATCATGTGATAATGTAATTCTGCTATTAAATTTTTGTTAAAACCATG
Source organism: Eulacestoma nigropectus (assembly GCA_013397775.1). Lineage (NCBI taxonomy): Eukaryota > Metazoa > Chordata > Aves > Passeriformes > Eulacestoma > Eulacestoma nigropectus. The sequence goes on from VZTE01002772.1 coordinate 61,197, forward strand.
CAGAATGAAAAATCAGTATTCTATTTTTTGCTAGAGATTGACAAAAAAACTCAGAAACCTCACACCTTTAATTTTATATCCAGTGCTTTTATTTCTAGTACATTTCTATGGAGAAGCTCATCATTCTGGAATTATGATTTGTTCCTAGAGAATAGCGATACTAACTCATTGCCTTTTTATAGTTCCCTCCAAATCATTAGGAAACAGCATTTTAGGGGGGAGGCGGGGGCACAAAATTTTAAATTTATTAAAGGTTCATGATGATGTAGAAGTTGGTGAAAAATTTCAACCATGTGTTGCTCTATGTCTTTTTCATATATATTTCATAATTCATGGACTTTTTAAATGCCTTTGTGCTGTAAAGTAGCTTCAAAAGATGCTTACCTTCAGATAAATGACCCTTCAAATTACTGGTACATGGGTAACTTTATCCACATTGTGGCTGTAGCATTCATCATGACAGGTATGATATGTTAAGAGACTAGAGAAAGAATCTTCCTAGTTATCTGTAGTATGGCTATTCTGCCAGTATTGTCAATTTATAAATTGTTGCAAAGTTTTTTCTACTGTTCATCTTGTTCTGAGACCTAGCTGACAATAAATTAATGTCTTTAATATGTACAGTAATTACTCCTCGCTAACTGACACATCATAAAGAACCATTTAGAGGCCAGTGGACATAGAGCTCAACTCTTTTAAAGTCTGGTTAGCATCAGAGCCTCTTTGCATGGCCAACAATAAGCTACTTCAAATAAGGATTTTTCATTATTACTAAAATTATAAATCACAGTTTCTAAGCAAAATAAGAGCTACCCCAAATAAAAGGAGTGACTTGGAAGTATGTCCTTCTGAAACCATAGTGTGTGCACATAGACATAAGACACTTTCCCAACAGCACAAATAAGTTGTACCTTCCTCCTCTGATAACACCTATCTCGCCAAGCAAGATTTCCATTTTTGTTTCCGTAGCATAACAAATTTCAGACATGTCCTTGCAGATAGTAAAGGATTAGTAAAACATGGGCTTACACTCTTCTCTTCTGTCTTGTGTTGAATGGCTAAATTCATGTGCTCTCTGAAAGCAGTATACTCTAAATTGGTTGCGTCTGCTTCTGTCTGCAATTCACATTTATCTGTTGCAATGTCCATAGTGGTGACAAGACTAACCACAACCAGCACACAGTTTATTTAGTTTAGAATAGTTGAATGACAGTGTTTTTTTCTCACATAACAGAATTTAATCCTTTTCTTGCACGCTCTGAGATGCCACAGACCTCCAACAGGAGAACTAAAGATGTTGTGAAGAGACACCAATACTTCAGATTACTCAATTTAGAAAGAACGGAGCCAAAAGCCAATGTTATCACCAGTCTCAGAAAAGTCAATGAACTTTACTAGTAAAGGTGAGAAGCTGGAATTCAGAGCCAGCTGACCACCCATGGTTTAAAATTGAATGAATGAAATTTAATTGGCCGTTTATTGTTGATGTTTGAAAGACAGTGTCATGAACTCATTATATTCCTAAGATGTGTATTTGGTTTATTTTTCTCCCTTACAAACTTCTTACAGAACTTCACACAGAGGTAAAAGGACATATGTTCAGTGAAACATGTCCTCTACATGACCTCAATATATCCTCACTATGACGTCAAATGATCTCCAGTTGCACCAGGGGAAGTTTAGATTGGATATAAGGATATTGGAAATTGTCAGGCACTGGAATAGGCTGCTCAGGGAAGTGCTAGTATCACCATCCCTGCAAGGGTTCAAAAGGCATGTGGATGTGGGACTTGGGGATATGATTTAATCATTTACATGGCAATGCTGGGTGAACAGGGGAACCTGATGATCTTACAGGTATTTTCCAACTTAATTGATTCTATGATTCTAAAATGATATTAATTTTCAAAATAACAAAAGGAAATAAATGTATTTAAGAGATTTTTTTCTGCTTTGAGAGTTACTTTAAACCATGATAAGATAATTTTAGGGTGAGTAACTCATTTCAGTGTTCTTCAAGATTTGGATAATACAACATTTTATTTTTAGAGCAAAATTTTTTTTTTTTAAAATCCAACAATAATCTGAGATCAAATGTTATCCAGTATTAAATAGAAGGTTTTCTGTTCCATGCAGCAGCAGGATTCTTGTGATTAGGAAGAGATCATACAAGATATGGTCTCGTGTGAAGAAGTACTGAACTTATAAGGGACTCTTCCTTCACTGCTCCTCTTCTTTTCTGCCAGTGTTTGGCCCTATCACTTTGGCTCAGTTTCCCTGCATACCCTACTACCAGACTGATAAAAACTGTCACAAGAAACTGTTCAGGTTTATTCTTGACAACTCCTGACTACGAATGACAGGAAGACTATGAAGCTATTTCACAATGCGCAAGGCTCCTAAGAACCGCTCGAAAAAAAAATTTCATGTAGGAGGGGTTTATTCTGCTGAAACTAGAATATGCATGGATCTCAGTATAGAATTCAAGTCTTCTTATTCCCTAGTATCTTCTTCCCAGAAGAGAAAAATGAACTCTGCAAATTCTTTCCCTCTCCCAAATATCAAAGAAAAATGTGAAAACCTGTTTTAATACAAAATTTTCTATTATGATTCTAAAAAAATATCTTTCTGTGGTGGATTTAGATGTATTTTTGCCACTTTTACAAAAGTTTAACAATACTGTTAATTAACTGTTTTTTGGTTGTTTTCTAAAAGAAAAATAAGTTTCATTAAATTGGAGATTGTTATCAATAGCGCCAAAGGCCCTTAGATTCTTTAAAGCAAAATACATATGTCATTGTTGTAGTCTTTCAAGTGTTACAGGGTACAACAATTGAGAAATGACACCTCCAAATCCAAGCTCTATCTAGACATAAATCAGATTATGTGGGATGATTTTTGTTTTGTGTCCTTGCTAAATAATTTTACAGTTCTTTCCCTGGCTTTGCTTCTTCTATTTCCTTCATCTCACTTCTTTTATATTTTTCCTAGTATCACTGTCTTCATGCCAAAACTACTTGAATGTTTATCACCCGCATCAGAGATATGTACCACCTACCATTAGTAAGCACAGAAAAAGCTCAGTACTGAAGGAAACACAGTAAGGTCTCCTGAGAAAGAATTAAGGTCTTATGGAAATGTGCCTCTAAGTCAAACTATCTGCTTTATGACCAGAAATAACTGATGTAATCAGAGAAAATAAATTTAAGAGCCACACCTACTATTACATCATTGACATATTATTACTTTTTTAAAACAAATTCATTGATTTCAGAGAAAGCTCAACATAACAAGACATCAGGTCATGTACCACAGTGACAAGCAATAAAAAAAGTATGAAAGTACACTGGAAAAAAGTATAACGTGAAACACAGTGAAAATGGTAAACTCTGTAACCACAGCATTCTTCAGCACGTCATACCTTTCCTGAGAATTACCTTACCTTAATTAAAATATGCTTTTGCAATTTTTCTAGATACCCTAAAACGGTTTTTAAAACATACACTGCAATTCATGCTAAGCTAACTGGTCTGTAATTTCCTCTTATAGCTCAAGGTTCTCTCCTGAATAATTGGATTATGCTGGCCACTCTTCAGCCTTCCGGGATTTGTCTTGAACTAAGTGAATTGGAACAACATATGATAAAGATTTTCCAATTCGTTTCCTCACTTCTTTTAGCACTTTTTTGAAGACTGCTGTCTAGTCCTGTGGCCTATAAGAATTTAAGGTATTAACTTTATCAAATTTTTATAGGAATCATGATCTTTATTATCTATATAAGTAATCTGAATTATGGTGACTGCTACCACCCCAAAATAAAATACAAAACATGTTTTATTTTATTTTTTTACCTCTATGAAGGACCAGGTAGAAAGTCTGTGAAATAAAAGCCTGAATAGTCTGGAGATTTTTCTACCATTGTAGAAGTTTCAGCAGCTGGGGGATCTGCACCATCTATCCCAGGGATGGCTGACAACTGCAGCCAGATGGAGCTGCTAAAGAGGCTGCAGTGCAGACTTCAGACTGAAGGAACTGCCTAGACCTTTTTCCTGGGTCAGGGACAGGCAGCAGAGCTGCCAAGAGAAGATGTCCCCAGATGGAGAACCTCCTATAGAAGATGGCTGAACTGCAGGAGACAGTGAGAAGGTGCCTAGCATCAGAAAGACTGAGAGGTGAGAGATAGCTGGTTCCAAACACAACCTACAGGGAATCCAAAGCACACAGCCAAACAAAGACCCCTCTAAAAGCAAACCAGAAGGGAGAGAGAGCAATAATGCAGGAGAATGGAAGCTTGCCATGACAAGGACCTGCAGGAGGAAGACACTTCTCCAGAAACCTGAGATGCCCCTGCAGAACCATTTTCCTGCTCTGCAGACTGAAGAGGCACTGGATGTTGACTGCCTAGACTTCAGTAAAGCATTTGACACAATCTCCTACAGAATTCTCCTGGAGAAGCTGTCTGCACATGGCTTGGACAAGGGCATTCTTTGTTGAGTGAAAAACTGGTTGGATGGTTGGGCCCAGAGAGTGGTGGTGAGTTATATCCAACAGGCAGCTGGTCACTAGAGGTGTTTCCCAGTGGTCAGTGTTAGGGCTAGTCCATCTTTATTGATGATCTGGAGTGGGGGTTGAGTGCATCTTCAGTAAGTTTGCAGACAACACCAAGTTAGGTGGGACTGTTGATCTGCTAAAGGGTTGGAAGACTCTACAGAGAAATCTTGACTGACTGGATTGATGGGCTAAGAACAACTGCATGGAGTTCAACAAGGTGAACTGCCAGGTCCTCTCCTTGGGTCACAACAACCCCATGCAGCACTACAGACTTGGGAAAGAGTGCTTTAAAGCCGCTCAGTAGAAAAAGACTTGGGGGTACTGGTCAAGAGCCAGCAGCGTATCTGAGTTGCCAAGAAGGCCAATGGCATCTTGGCCCGTATCAAGAATAGTGTGGCCAGCAGGACCAGGGAAATTATCATCCTGCTGCACTTGGCACTGATGAGGCCACACCTCAAATCCTGTGCTCAGTTTTGGGGCCCTCACCTCCAAAAGGACATTGAGATGCTGGAGTGCTTCCAGAAAGGACAACAGAGCTGGTGAAGAGTCTAAAAACATGAGAAGCAGCTGACGGAATTAGGGTTGTTTAGCATGGAGGAGATTAAGAGAGGACTTCATTCTGTCACATCTCAAATGAAAGGATGAGAGGAAATGACCTTAAACTATATTGGGGGAGGTACAGATGAGATATCATAAAAAAATCTGCTCTGAATGAGTAGTTAGGCATTGGACTAAAGTTGCCCAGGAAGGTTGTGGAGTTATAGCCTCTGGAAGTGTTAAAGAAGCATTTGGATGTGGCACTTGGGGATATGGTTTAGGGGTGGTTATGGTGGTGCTGGGTTGATGGTTTGACTTGATGGTCTTGAAGGCCTCTTCCAACTTTGATGACTCTGTGGTTCTGTATTATCTTTTAGAGGTATAATACAGAAGGACACAAGCAATCCAGGAAGTTCCCAAGTAACACTGATGATAACTTCTTCAAGTAACAGAGGAGTCAAGGAGGAGAGGTGCTATACTGTGCCTTGTTCTCACCAAAATGGAAGGCCTGGTGAGGAATGTGTAATTCAAGGGCAGCTGTTTCTGCAGTGGTCATGAAATGATGGGGTTTTAGGGCAGCAATGGGAGCACACAGCAAGTGTGGAACTACTGTGGAATTTGGGATAGCAGATTTTGGTCTCTTTAGGGTTCTCCTTTGGACAGAAGAAGGACCCAAGAGAGCTGGTTAATATTAAAGGATCATCTCCAGAAAATTCAAGAGGGATGAAACAAAGAGGAAGTCAGGCAAAGGCAAAAGGAGTATCTTCTATTGTTATGTGGTAGATTGAAGGCTAGGGAAAAAGTGGGCCTTCTCTGGTAGGAAATGGGAGACCTGTTTTTCCAGGATATGGAAGAGGACTCCCTTTGGGGAGTACTTAACAATTTTTTGCCTCAGCCTTCACCATCAAGATTTCCAGCCACACCATCCAAGTTGCAAGATGTAAAGGCAGGGACTGAGACAGTGAAGAACCACCCTCTGTAGTACAAGATCAGCTTCAAGACATCTAAGCAACCTGAAGGAGTACAAGTCCATGAGATCTGAAGAGGCTAATTTCAAGTCCCAGGGGAACCTGCAGATGAAATGGCTAAGCCACTATCTATCATATTTGAGAAGTTGTGGAAGTCTGTTAAAGTTCCCCCTGACTGGAAAAGGGGAAACATAACTTCCACCTTTAAAAAGGGGGGAAGAAAGATGAACTGTGGAACTATAGGCCAAGCAGACTCATTTCTGTGCCCAGCAAGATCATGGAATAGGTCTTTCTGAAAACTGTGCTAAGGCTCATGTAAAATGAGGAGGTGATTGGTGACAATCAACACAGTTTCACCAAGGGCAAATTGTCCTTGACAAACTTGGGGGCCTCTTAGGATGGGGTTACAGCTTTGGTGGATAAGAGAAGAGGAACTACTATCATCTACCTAGATTTGTGCAAAGCCTTTAACACTGTCTTGTATGACATCCTTCTGTCTAAATCGAAGAGGCAGGGCTTTGATGGATGGACCACTCAGTGGGGTAAGGAACTAGCTGGATAGTCACACTCAAAGAATTGCTTTCAATGGCTCAGTGTCAAAGTGGAGATTGGTGTCTATCAGAGGTCAGTTTTGGGACTGACACTGTTGTGACATGTAGGGTGGGATCGAGTGCGTCTTTAGCAAGTTTGCTGATGACACCAAACTGCGTGTTGGGGTCGACACACTGGAGGGATGAGACACCATCCAGAGGGACTTTGACAAGCTTGAGAGGTGGGACCATCTGAACTTCATCAAGATCAAGAAGGTCAAATAAAATGTCCTATGTCTGGTTAAGGCAATCCCAAGCACAAGCACAGCCCAGACGGACATTTAGTGCAGTCCTAGGGGTGTTAGCTGATGAGAGACCAATGTGACTGGACAATGTGCACTTGCAGCCTAGAAAGTCAAATGCATCCTGGGCAGTTTCAGAAGTGTGACATCAGGCAGAGGGAGATGCCCCTCTAATCCATTCTCATGCAGCTCCATCTGAAGTGCTGTGTTCAGCTCTAGAGCCTTCAACTGAAGGACTGTTGAAGCGAGTCCAGAGGAGGGCCAACAAGATGATTAGAGGAACTGAAGCACCTGTCCTATAGAGACAGGCTTAGATAGGGCTGTTCAGCCTGGAGAAGTCTCTGGGGAGACCTTATAGAAACCTTCCAGTACCTAAAGGGAGTACAAGAATGCTGGAGAGGGACTATTTACAAGGACATGTAGCGACTTGACAAGGGGTTACGACTTTAAATGGAAATAGCATAGCTTTAGATTAAATATTAGGAAGAAATTCTTTACTGTGAAGGCACTGGAACAGGTACCCCAGAGCAGCTGTAGATGCTCCATCTCTGAAAGTGTTCAAGGACAGGTTAGATGGGGCTTTGTGCAACTTGGTCTACTGGGTGGCATCCCTGCCCATTGCAGGGGGGTTGGCATCGCTGCCTGTTGCAGGAGTGTTGGAAATAGAAGATTTTTGTCCTTTGCCATCATTCTATGGTTCTATGATACCATTTATTTGCAGAATTTTCTGTTTGAAATACCTTTGGGTGCCTGCCAGGCAGCAGACTTCAAGACAGATGAGAGCAGATAGTGGCCTGGCATCTCGGGAATGTCTGGCCTGTGGCTGAGACCGGTAATGAATAGTTCTAAAAACTGCATATAGCCTCTCTAACTTGTAAGAAAAATTTTCTTGACTTATTTTTAAAGTTCTGGCTCTGGATCCAGCCATCACCAAAGGCTTTTCCTGAGCAAAAGGAAAATTAAGTTTAAATTATGTTTCTTTTCTAGACAGAGAATTTTTAAAAAATTAGTCTGAACAAAGCACAGAATGTTAAGCTCATAAATATCTCAATTACTTTATTAAATATGACTTCGAATCTTTTTACTGGGAACAGTGGTAGTTAGGTCCTCAACACTTTTGAAAGATTTTAGTTTGTCCTTTGCAAGCAAATTGAGTAATACCAAAGGAGTCTGAACATTTTATGGATTTTATCCTTCACAGACCTATGGATATTAACTGAAGTTAATGATTTCACTCTAATGATGTTATTTGCTCCCTGGAGATTAACTTATAACCATGCACTCTGATTTCACTGATTTCTATTGAATTACTTTGTAGCAGTGAGAGCAGAGCCAAAGCTAGATATTGTCATATCTATTGAGCATATCTAGCAAATTATTATTTATTGTAGCTTGAATATTCAGAATATTTGACTCAGAATACTAATATTGAATGTCTATGCTGTTCTTATGGAGCTTTAAAGAAAATTATGGCTATCAAAGCAATGCCTGTTCTGTTTTTAGCGGTGTCCTTTCATGCTACCACATTTTCTAGATGATTAGATTTTCCTTTGGTCTTAAAAGTACAATGCAAGGGTATTTGTCTCTCTCAACTTTTAGTAGAATTCCATGGCATGTTTATTTAGAAGGCTTCTGGTGGGTCCTGCAATACCAAGTACATTGTGTTTTTTCACCCACAGACCTCTTTCACCTTTTCCTTTTCCCTTGGATTATGAATTAATAATCCATGCATTCATATTTTCCACTTGTCAAACTCAGGCAGCAGTGAAAATAAGCAGCACAAATTGGCAGATAATGCACCTTATTTCCATGTAGAAGCAGGTGCATTTTCTTCAGCGTAAGTGGCAAGATGACACTGATCCGCTTTGACAGGCAGGCAGATCTAAAATTACTCAGCACACTTTGCCACTGGTTCAGGGAAAGTCTCCCTTGAGCTTATTCTGCAATTCTTTAGTCCCCAGAGTGTTAATTAAAATTTACTGGATAATATTTGCAAGGCTCAATGGCTCTAGTTACAGCAATTATCAGTTACTAAATGTTAGTGGCAGAGATGACACCTGATGATTGCACGCTTTATTCAGGATATTCAAGAGGGTTTCTCCTCTCCTTCTTTTTTTTAAAAATCTTTCCTTTAGTTCTTGGAAAAGCTAGATCAGCTAAGTGTCTCAATCAGCCTTTAGACTAAAAATTACTCATATAGGAGTTTAATTATCTATTTATCCTTGTGTTTCTTTTCAAATGCCAGTTAAAGTCTTGCAAAAGAGGAATGGAGTTGTTACAAAAGCTTTTAGAAATGCAGAAGCCCAAAGCCCTCCTATATTATAAGTTTAGTAAGCAAAACCAGAGGTCAGCTCAGGATAGTGAAAGGGAGTACCTTCTAAATAAACTTGCTACTCAGTTCAGATTTGCTCAACAAAGTTTTAGGCTGGAGACTTGCTAATCACACATGGAATAAACAACAGCCTCCTTCAAATTAATGAAGTCCAACTATCATTAAAATTTCCTGTCTAGATGTCTGCCAATGACTTCTTTCTCTCTCCCCTTAGAGCTTCATCAACGTATTGAAACACAGTCACTCTAAAATAAATATTTTCATGGTTTTTTTTTGTTACAGAAGAAAGTTTCCTTATAGTTTGATTCATTTTTATTTTGATAATTAATACTTCAGCAAGTTTTTCCCCCCAATCCATTGACATTTCTGGTCAGTTTCTTGCAATTGTGCAGCCCTCCTGCTCACCAAGGACCCACTCTTCCTGGTCTCTCTAACACAGTGATATTGTTAGCGTAGAAACACATAACCACGGACGGGTTATATGCAAGGTGCTTTTATTAAGGCGCCGGGGGAGAGGGGTACAAACCCAAATCAATCCCCAACGTGGATTTCAGGTGCTTACATTATATACCCTTCTTGTTGTATATTCATGTATTAATCATTTACCCAAGCACAAATCTCAAAACCCCCCCAAACGATCATCTATTATGTGTTTTCACTCAAGCATAATTTTCAGCCCCCCTTTCCCAGGTGCAGCTACACAATTAACTCATCGATCTTAGTCTCTTACCCCCTAGATGAACACTCAAGTTCAGGCTTGCCTCCTACCATCCAGGCAAGTACACAAGTTCAGGCTGGCCTGAACAGAATGTCCATCTTGCTCTTGGGGCCTACTTCGGTTACTACCATTTAGAAACATTTTAACCCTATGCTATCAATATCATGCCCTGTTTTATGCCTAGGACTGCCCAACTCCATGAATGAGGGCACACTGAAATGGCTAAACACTTGCAAGCTCTATAGACAGTTTTCAGCTACAGTTCATATTGCCTCTGCCCCTCATGACTCTGCAGTAAAGAAGAGGCACAAAGCTAGTAGGCTTTGTCTCTGACTAGGCACTTTCATAACCTACCCAAAGGCCAGAAAATTCACTGCAATATTTGTCAGAGATAGGCAGCACAAGAAAGTCAGCCCATTGTTACGATCCAGTTTAAACTCAGAAGAGCAGAGAAAATTAGATCTCTGTGTATAAACCGGAAAGAACTTGAAGGTTCAAAATATACTCAAAAACGAGATTAAAACCAAATGAGGTTAGATGTTGGTGCCAAAAAAATTGATGTATTTTATTTAATAATAAAAGAGGCAAAGAAAAAGAAAGAGAAAATAAAAGAAAGAAAGAAAGAAAGAAAGAAAGAAAGAAAGAAAGAAAGAAAAAGAAAGAAAGAAAAAGAAAGAAAGAAAGAAAGAAAGAAAGAAAGAAAGAAAGAAAGAAAAGGAAGTGTTCATGGAGGGTGGGGGAACAGGGAGAGATGACAGGAGTTAGGTGGAGGCATATCACCCATCTGAAAGCCCCAACGACGTCTTGTTCCTCCCCTCCATCTGGTCTTCTTGGTGGTGAGGGTGCCCTACTGCCACGGCCTCACCACACCACACGGCGCCACGCCAAAGAGTACAGAATCCCATGGATTAATACACGCTTTAGGCAGGTGTAAACTCCAACATGCCTCCCTTGCAGGGGGCTAGTGTCACAACGTCCCTTGCAACACTGAGGGCTTGTTGCATCATCTCTGGTGCTCCGGTGCAGGGTCTGGGGACCCCTTTGAGGGGGGCCTTTGATGGGCCATGTCATCCTCTCTGTCCTTCATGTGGAGGCAGCTTCCCCCTGCCGGTGAAGGGCCCCTCAGCTGGGCTCCTCTGCACAGCAGAGGGTGGGCGGTCACTGCGCCTCTCACCAGAGGCTTTTCCAGCACACACCCAAAGCCTCTCTCCCCCCACCCTTTGGTTCAAGGGTCTGTTCCAGCCTGGCAGCTGATAGCCCTGGGGCTGTGGCCTCCATCCCCAAGGTGCTAAGCTTGATCCCTCTGAATGTATTCTTCTCCTCCAGCCCAGACCTGAGTCACTTTATCTTATCTTCATCAGTGAGTGGTGTAAGGCCTCAGTCAGGGCCCCATTCAGGGTGTGGAAGTCTTCTCTGCAGCTTTTGTAGTATAGTTTTGAAAGTCTCTCATGGAAACTTTTAAGTCATAAACTATAATATTTCAGTCTCTAACACCCATGAAACAGAGTGGAAAAAGCATAACAAAAACTGCAAACTAATGAACCCCTGCCAGGTGTTATATCCCAGGATATAGTTTTCTTCATTTAACTGAAACTGTTTTTTCTGAGCAAGAAAAAAAGAAAAAAAGAGAAAACACCAGGAAGGGCAGGGCTGTAGGACTTAACATTACAAGACTATTTTAAGTTCAACGTGAAAGTCATATCACGTAACAAAGTATGGCTTAATGTTGTGAAAGGCAGTGGGTTAGCTCCAGGTTCATTAAGTAAGTTCAGCTGATTGCACCAACACCTGTGTGTGCCTAGGCTTTCCAAATGGCTAAAGAATAACATTTCAGATGATTCTATGGGAAGAACCCTGTTCTGTGTAACAAAACAATGTGACAGGAGTAGTCAGAAGACAAGATAAAGGCAAAAAGAGAGCCAAAAAGAAAATTAAAATCATGAAAGAGAACAAAAAAAAAAAAATCAAAGTATGGTAAGAAAAGGGTGGGGAGGGAACAAAGTTTGACATCATAGGGGTAAAACATGTTCACAGAAAAAAAATGGGAAAAATAGATAGTAGATATAAATGCCTTACATAATTTCAAATCTTAAAACCAACAACAAACCCTTAATTCTTAATTTTCTATTGTATTCCATGATGGTAATGTTTTGTATCCATATGCATTATGTAAACTACTGAATATCGTATTTGACAAATGCTCTAGGTACACAGATGGTTTTTCAAAGCTTCTTCAGACCACAAAAATAACATGTTCTTCTCATAACACACTTACGCGCCTACCTCTGAGAGCATTGGAATAAACTTCAACATCAGAGTCTCAATAAACAAAAGAGAAAGTGCAGCTACTCAGGATTATTTCTACCAACTTATTTTCTGAGACATAAGCAGAGATCCATTGAAATCTGCATTTATTTCCGGGAGCATGTTAGTGTCTGTAGTGCTGTGGTCCAGAAAGTTTTCTTTGATCCTAGAATTCTGATCAAGAAGAGTGATCAGACACAGGTCTGAAATTAAACAGCAACTAGATATTCCCAAAAATAAGAGGTGATTAGTGTTACAAGAAAAAAATTATTGCTTTACGTTTGGCTTCCCTTAATCCTAAACATGTGGTAAGATGTCTTTTAGTATTAGAGAAATTATGCTAAGTAGAGACTAGGAGAAACAAGCTCAGAGAAAGAAAGGGCAGTAAGTTTAGGTGTGGGTGACTGAGGACAAAGTGGTTTATCTCCATCAGACTCAGAAGGACAGTGCTTACCTCTCTCTTACCTCTCTTCAAGTCTGTAGTGAAGATTCCAACCTAGGGAAAAAAAAAATTTACCTATGTTCTTAAATCATGAAGCGAAATTCTTTTGTCACCCAATTTTCCTTGAGAAAAAACCCAAAAACTAAAGCATCACAACCGGTTGGAGAAATGGGCAAACAGGAACCTCTTAAGGTTCAACAAAGGGAAGTGCACAGGTCTGCATTTGGGAAGGCACAGCCCCCTGCACCTGTACACAACAAAATTAAAAGATAGGAAGAAGCCTTGCAGAAAAGGATGCGGGAGATCTGAAGGGAGAGGTGAAGAAGAGCCAACACCATTCTCTTGTGGTAAAGAAGGCCAGCAGTATGCATAAGAACAAGTGTTACCTGCAGGTTGAGGTATGTGATCCTTCACTGCTCCTCAGCTTTGGTGAGGCCACCACTGGTGTGCTGCGCCCACTTCTGGACTCTCCAATACAAGAGACACATGAATATATTTAGAGAGAATATATTCTAGACAGGAACTAAGATGAGGAAGAGGCTAGAGCAATTAACATAGGAAGAACTTCAGAGACACCTCAGGTTGTTGAGCCTGGAAAAGACTCAGAGCAAAATTCATCAAAGTTCCTGCATACCTGAAGGGAGAGTGTAAAGATGACAGACCCGGTATCTGGTAAGTGGTGCCCAGTGACAGAGTGAAAACAATAGGCACAAGCTGAAACACGACAGGCTCCTCCTCAACACAAGGAGATACCCTTTTACTTGGAGGATGACTGAGCCTATCAACAGGTTGCCCCCAGAGAGCTGGTGGACTCTGTCCTGGGAGACCTTCAAAGCCATCCGGACAAGGTCTTGGACAACCTGGTCTATGTGTACATACTTGAGCAGGGACATGGTTACCTCTGGAGGTCCCTTCTAACCGCAACCTCTCTATCATCTCCAGTGGCAAGGGACAGGAGGTCCTTCTTCCCTGAGAAGAGCCCTTGGAGAATCTGAGCCACGTCCTCCCTCCACTGGCTCATAGGAGCTGACCAGGAGCTGCCCTGCTGCACTGCTGGGCTGCCTGTTTCCAAGTGTTTGTGTTTGAGGCACCAACTTCTCATCACAGCACCCTGAGGTTCAAACCCACTCACAAGGACACATGAAGGCAGCACCTGTACCCATTGCAGGGAATGCTTTCCAAAATGCTTTCCAATGCTGTGTGGCAGTGAGCTGCCCAGGACTGTGAACTGCATATGTTGCAAGGGGAGAACAACCATTAGGAATATGGAGGTTGCTGTTACGCCTGCCGTCAGTGTATATATATATGCACACCAGTGTGAGAGCACAGTGCCCAACTTGTCCTTGGTGATTCTCAAATGCTATCTGGACATGATTCTGGGCAACCTCCTCTATAGTGTTGGACCTGATAACCTTCAGAAGTCCCTTCTAACCTGTGACTCTGTGGTCTGAAACTCAATGAGTGGAATCCCAATTTTTGTTTCTTGCCTAAAATGTCAACCAATATAAGCTCTTGTATGGAGATATCATTACAGATGCTTTCCCTTTCCATTTTTCCCTTATATCATAAATACTGGGCTAGTATTTGCCACAAACCTTATATCTTCATACTAGAAGATTTATAGTTAATTAGTATAGAACAATGAGATATCATTCTGAAAAAATATGCCAACACTACCTACTTGTGCTGTTGAGTGCAGATTTTTTGTTAGTTATGTGTTGTTGCTTTCTAAAACATGGCTTGAAATAGTCATAGGAATTCTGGAGAATTTGTCAGGAAACATTAGTCCTGTTTTTGACACTGATGGTACTTGGCAGTGCTGTAACTAGGTTCCAAAAATATTGACAAGATGGTTGAACTGGTGTCTGGATAGCTCTTCAAACTGAATTTGGGCCATTCTGCCAAGTGTGTTGAGTGGGCATTTTACCTAAAAGCATATTTCTTTCTTGCTGTGTGAATGGTTTCTGACTATGTGTGTAGTTGCCAAAATAAATTCATCTGGAAAGAGGAAGATCATCCTTCCTATGCAGAAGAACAGCTAACATTTGGTTGGCAATATGAAGTGAAGGGTTTACTAATGCCAGGAAAGAGTTTTGAGTGAAATACAGGAAATTTTACTGTATATCCACTTCTTTGGCAACACAAAGATCTTGTCAAAGGTTTTTTTGGTCTAGCTTAGTTTTATTTTTAGGTGTGTTTCCTTGTTTGCTGAATTACGTAGGAGAGGCTTTTCTTAGAGATTTTTTAATTTGTTGGCCCTTGATCTGTGGAAGTACACTGCCTTCCAAGGAAGCATTTCATTCATCTTTCATTGATCTTCACCATCTTAAATCAGACTCAGTATCAAATACTTTTTGAAAGGAACAAGTTTGTGGATAATCAGGTCTATGACTACAACACGGAGGGTTTATGCACACATCCCTTTCTTTTCCCTTTTTTTAACATGCTTTTACCAAGATACTATTATCATTTAAAAGCCCTCCATTCTCAATCTTTTCCATAATAAATGTGGGCCTTGACATCGGTTAAAAATATGTTCATATATTTTATATGTTTTAAAATAACAACAACATAATACTCATTTCTGAAAATTTGAAGGGGGGAAAAAGTGTATAAAAGTCTTGTTAATATTAGAAGTAACATTTTTTCATCAACCTATATATGCTATCAGCTGAGTGTAGCTTCACTTGTCAAATGACTTCTGATAACTCAAGCCATCACATGTTTTATGCTACAGCCCATGTGAGATTAAAGTCTCAACATCATTTACCATTTAGGAGATTTGGCTTTGGAACAATCAAATAAACTGGAATACATTACAGATTTGTATGTTTGGGGTGCAGCTAGTCCAGGGAGCAAGAAAAAGTTCTCCATACATCTTTTCTTCACTTATTGTTCTTCTGGAATGTTGATAGTATTGCCAGTCCTTGGTAATGCCTGCTATTTTGTTTTGTGAGAAGGCAATAGCTAGTAAAGTCTTCCACAACCACTCAAAACTTTCCTGCCCTCTCTACATTAAGCTACACTGCAATGAAAACTTTCCATCCAGATAAATTTATTAGCTGTTATCATTATCCCACATTTAAAAGGTTTCTTCAGAGAAAACATTCCTTCTTCACTTTTTATTTGTTTGGGTTTTTTGAAACAATTCTTTTTCAGTCAATATTCTCCATAAAAAGATTTTAAATATTAACCACTATCAACAATTCTAAAAGCAACAATCAATTAATGTAAAAGTTACCTCCTGACATGGGAAAAATACCGCCTTTGAAAAGGTATTGAGCAACAGAAGTATTTCAAAATTTTTAGAAAGAATAGCAATGAGAAAGATTTTTTCCCACAATTCTCTGAAAAAAATAAATGTATACACTATACAGTGCAGGAGCTAAAAGTATGTTTTTCCAGAAGCCTCTGACCTCCTATATGTGTTAAACTGATATTTCATTGCTGGGGGAAGGTGAGGGGAGAAGAGGGGAGGAGAGGGGAGAGGGTAAGGTGTTTCAAGATTCATTTTTTATTTACTCATTATCCTACTGAGGTTTTGATTGGTGATAGAGTAAGCTGTTTTCCTCAAATGAAATCTCTTTTGCCCCTGACAGCAGCTGGTGAGTGATCTCTTCCTGCCCTTATCTAAATCTATGAGCCTTTCATTGTGTTTTCTGTCCCCTGCCCTGTTCAAAAGGGGAGTGATAGAGCCACTTTTGTGGGCATCTGGATCCAGCCAGGGTCAACCTACCACAGAAAGTAAGGCCTTTATAGTATGTACAGTATGAACAATACGTGTTAGGAAGAAAAATACCTTAGGGTGTGGATGGAGTCCTCATGTGTTCATACATGAGCTTGGAAGACAATGAATCCAATTAAAAGGACACTAAAAGAACTCCATGCTGAACACCTGAAAAAACAGATAATAAGTATTGGATTTTGTCTCTCCAAACAAAGACGTCAGACACTGTCCGTGTTTTTCAGCTGTGGGCTTTATAAAGCTGCTTATATATATGAAGTCTCTCTTTTAGCATAGCATCTGTGTACATGACAGTGTTGACACCAGCTAAAAAATCCCAGACTGATGTCCAGGAAATGAAGTCACATCAGCAGTCAGAACTGAATCCTGGACTCTGGCTGGATAAAAATATTTCTTCAGCTCTTCAGCTGCACAAAAGCAGCTCTTAGCAGTACTTAAATATCTGGATACATCCACTTTTTAGTTTCACTTAAATATACTTCTCTTCATGTTGAAGGATAAACAATTTCCAGAAGAAATTAGGGTTATTAAAAGTGCACGTTTGTCTTCCTAATGTGGGCACAAATCAGGTCAGACAATTCCACCATTCTTCACTTCTGAGAATTACAGATTTTAGGAAGCATGTTCCCATTTCTCACATTCTGACTCTAGATATGAAACATATCAAAACTACACCAAAGAGACAGCAATTTATATTCATGATATAGGAGGTGACCTTTTCACTCATGAGTGGTGTAGTCATATGGAGTGGCTAATGAGAGAACCCCTACTGAGAGCAGATAAATTTCAAGCCTTCTGAATAATTATTAGACATTTTATTGTGTTTATAAACCTCCCTGATTTCAAACCGTCCCTTGATTTATAAAGCTGTCTTAGTTTTGTAAGCGATAATGATGATCTCAACCAATGCTGAAGACTGATGAACTGTGTGTATAGGGGCCTCTCTTCCTGGTACTGAATGCCAGAGAAGCACAGTGAAAACTTAAAAACAGAACTGTAGGGAAAAAGAGAGGACAGAGAAGGATGAAAGATGACTTAGAAGGAATGAGGGAGGGAACATCTGTACTGCACTTCACTGATGATAATCTTTGCACAGTTTATGACACAGAGGCAGTGGGAACAGTGAGGTAATAATTTTACTTGCCTGTCATCTGCAGAGAGTATTTCAAATTGCAGGGTGAAATTCTGGCTCCATTGAAGTGAGAGACAAAGCTCCTGTTGATTTAAATGAAGGCCAGGATTTTTATGGATTCCCAGAGAGGGGCAGACGGGCAGAGTGGCAGCTGTGCCATCTCCATGACTGCGTCAGTCTTCATCAGGATCTTAAAAGCTTTTCTTCAGCTCAGTTCCCAGTAATCTATGAGACATTGGAAAACACAGATACTTTCTCAAACAAGCTAAATTTAAAAAGTACAATCTCAGAAAATCTGACCCTAGTTTGGGACATCTGTGCACAATAAATAGTGTCCTTACACCTAATGCATATGTCTATCAATATTTCAATTAACATTTCTGAATTCCTTTTCCATTTCCTTTAGCTTTAATCTATACAAAAATGGTCTCAGAGGATGTAACAGATGGAAAAATATCATCAGTTATATGTTGTCAAACTAGAGAAAGCCCTCCTATCATGACTGCAAGAAACTTACATCTTGGAGACAGAAGAAGTTGTCCCAAAATGTCTGAGGGTGTACAGGTATGAATTTCACTGAACAATTTTTTCTCCTGATTAACAAGTAGTACATGGACATACAGGCTGAGGAGGACAAGGCTGCACTGCAACACATTTACAGAAGCAAAGTTTTTTGCAGAGGATCTTAATAAATGGGGGATCATGGTAAGTGAAAAATTACATTCAAAAGAGGAAAGTTCCTAACCATGGTATCGGATGTGCTGTGAGAAAGAGAATCTGGAAGAACAAGAGGGAGAAGCTACAAAATTGGAAAAATGAAAATCCAAAATTAGTCTTCCTATAAGCCCCTATTGTATTGCAGGGGGGTATTTATTCACAACTTAAATACTAAACTGGTGATAACACAGAGGTGTGATCATTCAATATGCTAATTGAGTCACCCAATGAGAATCTCTGATAAAAAGCTGCTGGTATACATTCCTTATCACCTTCAAAACATGAAGACCTATCCCTTTAGTGATATTGACAGCCTACTCTGTACACACCTCTTGCAGACACTACTGTGAAGCAGTGGGGACAGATGGCATGGCAAGAAAATGATTTCAACTACATTACAAACATTCCTTTTTGTGTGTATACTGTTATATATTTACACCTATATGCACAAGTATCCGTACACGCATTTGTATACGTGTATACAAAAAAATTCTGAAACTACTTAAGTTAGAAGGGACTTCAATGTGTCCACAATATATAAACATACTAACACACACCTATGTACACACATACACACCATACACACACATGCCAGGGTATCTTGAGCATATGGCAGCTATGTTAAAAGTTGCTTTGGTTGAAATCCACCAAAAAATGTGGAAGAAGCTCATAACGCCCAATTTTACTTAATAGAGAAAATAGAAATCAGATAAATTCTGGTGTTAAATCTTAGTTTAACTGAATTAATTATTCATAAATGACTCAACAGAAAACTAAAAAAACACATCAAAATGCTTGTGGGCTCCTATTTATGTTTTGAAAGCATAGTAGCTTTCAAATGGGGTGAGAGGTAGGAAGTTTAAGTGAATCAAAAACCTATGAACAGGTGGTCTAAGATTCTGCACTATACAAAATATGCCATGATATAATTATACACTTTCACATTTCCTAATCTGTAGAAAATGGAAAAGCCTTCTGAAGAGATTAAATGTGAATCACAACAGATTTTTTTTTTGTGGTTTCAGACCAGTATAATTACCTGACTTACCTTCTTCCTTTCTAAGCTTATCTTCTGTGGACTTGGGGTCTGGTTTGTAACTGGTTTGTAACTTCTTAGATTGACACACTCCTTATTTATACTCCTGGACAACCTCTTTGCCTTGGATGCTGGTGCTGCATGTATGACCATTCTGTTTTTTGGGGATGGGAGATATTTGCTCAAGGGAAGAAAGTCTTTAATTTGAGTGAATATTCATACACAAAATTTTCTCTTAGATAGTCACCTATGGGCAAGGTTAAACTATTCCTCATTTGTGCCAAATATGTATTTGTTCTCATCAGCACAGTGCCATATAATGAGTGCTTAACTGTTGTTGGGATTTAACCCTGGCTGGCAGCTCAGACCCAGGCAGCCCCTCCCTCACCGCCCACCCAGTGGCATGGTGGAGAAATCGGTGGGTTGAGATAAAGACATTTTAGTAGGTAAAGCAAAAGCTGAGCCTACAAGCAAGGCAAAACAGGACATTCAGTCACTGTTTCCAGTGGGCAGACAGGCAATCAGCCATCCTCAGGAAAGCAGGGCTCCATCACACACAGCAGTTACATTGTCCTGAATGTGAGTTCGTTACCTGGCGTGCAGCACCAATTCACACATGGAGGGAAGGAATTTCTATTTTTTGTTCTAGCTGGCACAAAATAGTGAGGTAGGCTGGCTCACTGATCACCAAAACTTTATGGTATTTCTATATTTTCACAAACAAATGTATCAGTATTCATTGATTACAAATTACATAACTTTTCTATTAATTAGCACTCAAATCCCTATTTGCTAGTTATATTTCTCAATTCTAGTGCTAATTAGTCCACATGTGCAATTCGTGTTTCCATTTGAGCTTGGGGTCCATTTTGAGTAGGTGGTCAGTCAGTCAGTGGTCGCAATCACCCACTGTCAGAATTACCTTAACCTAATTACCTTAACCAGAATTACCATTAACAGCTACTGGTCAGTTCTGCTGACTTCACTCCTGGTGGCTCTTGCCCAGACAACCCATTCATCTTTGCACGGTCTACTCCTTTCCTTAAAGCAAAAGATTAGCCAAGCATACAGTGTTCACTGTGCAGATTTTTAATCATAGCTGTCTGGCTATAGCTACTGATTAACAACCAAAAAATTTGCAAAGTTAGATTCAAATCTTGAAGGTCTCAGATCTTGAGGAGCTTGATATCAGTTACTTAGGGAGACAAACTCCACCACTCTGAACATCTCCCCCTTCTTTCTTCTTCCCCCAGGCTGAGCATGAAGCCATATGGTCTGGAATATCCCTTTGGTTACTTGGTATCAGCTGTCCCAGCTGTGTCCCCTCTCGACTTTTTGTGTATCCCCAGCCGACTCGCTGGTGGAGTGCGGTGAGGAGCAGAAAAATCCTTTACAGTGTGTAAGCCCCGATCAGCAATAACAAAAACATCCTTGAGTTATCAACACTCTTTCCAGCACAAATCCAGAACACAGCTCCTGTTGTGATATGAAGCAACGCAGAATCTCCCGGCAGGTGCAAAGGAGAGGCGCTTTACTGCAAAAGCCCGGCCCTTTTAAGCAGTTAGCTGGTTGTCAGTTTACATAGCTTTAAAGCACAACAAACACAATTCAACCAACCACCACACACCACGATGTGAGCGCACAATGGTCACGCAGCACGTTTTTCTACCCCTAATTCAGCTGTGACTCTTTCCCACAGTCCTTTTCTACTTAGCCGAAGTAACAGGCCTGAGCCATGATTTTACAAAGGCAACAAGGCCTTCATTTTATAAGGTTTTACCTATATTGCAACAAGCTCCGTACTAAGTACTTTGAAGAAAATTAAGTCTACCCCAGCCAAAACCAGAGCAACCGGCTTTTTATCAGCATTGCATTTCTCTCCCTTTTTTCTTTCTTCATGTGAATCAGTTTGTTTGATTGCAAAGACATCTGTTTGGTTTGCAAAGAAAAAGCTCCAAGATTTTGTTATAAATATTTTGGGAAAACTAGTAACTACTGTCACCTGAGCTGGTTTTCACAAAATTCAAGAGATATTTCAATTTTCATAAATTCAAAGTAGGCACAAAATTCTTCATTTTGATACTCAAAAAAGAGAGAATACCTGCTCCAGAAATTGGCACCTCGGACTTTTTTCTTCCCCTCCTCTACAGTCTTGAAATCAGACTTAAAGTCAAATACACAGCTGAAGACCTCAAGTCATGTTAATGGAAGAAAAGCAAAGATATGAGAACATCAAGAAGAAACACCTCTCTACTCCTGCTCTGCAGTCTGAATATTTGATGTTCTAACCTCTCACACACACTTTTAGTATTATCTGCTCTTGGTTTAATAATGGTGAAAGTGCAGATATTGGTTTTTTATAAACATGTGTTTCTTCATTTTTATACCAAGAATATGTGAGTGCAGGTGGTAGAGGATCACAATCAATTTTCATAGTGTTAACACAGATGTTATATTTATACTGGTTTACTTCTTTATGGAACATATCCCAAATCTGAAGTTTTTGATATCCACAGTGAACAACACTCCATCTCTATCTATTATTAATTATGCTAACTTGCTATCTGCCTAATATTGGGTACAAAGAGGAACAATTCTGTGTTATTATTCAATATAATTAAAATGAACTTGTATTAAAATAGTTCCTGGATTGCAAGAGCAAACACCACAAATGGCAAATAACTTTATTCACTTAAGAATAATTGTACAACCTTAGTTTGGTACCTTTTTTAAGTGCACTGTGGTAGAGTCAATATAAACTGACACTATGTCTATCCTCGAGAGCTTCCTGTTTCACACCGTAAATGCACAACATGGTACCAAGAATAGAACTGGAATGCCAATCATTTACCATAAGTGGTACTACAATACGTGTACAAAATATTGGTGTTAGCAACAGGCTAAGGCAAAGAATTCAAGATCCTGATTTCTGTTCGCTTTCTCCTGTGCTGAACAACCTTGTGAAACTCAATTCTATTGTGCACTTATTTACCTGCCGCTCATGTAAAAGAGTAATACATTTCATTCGTATTATTAAGTTGTAGCGGGTTTGGTTCGTCAAACCAGGTGGAAACACCAATTTAGTGTAGTGGTTTGATCACATGTATTTCACTTTGTGAGATAAGGAATAGAAGAAATGCAAAGCAGGCCAAAAACTTTAAAGAATATGAGGACGTTTATTACTAACACAGTTAAAAGTAACAAGAAATAGAAAGAAAGTTAAAGCACAACCCTCTTCTCTCCAACACTCTCCAAGCAAAAACTCCTTCCCCACCCCCTCCCTTCTCTCCCTCCAGCACTCTCCTCTCTTTTTACCACTTTGCACAAAAGGTAACAATTTGGTCAGTGTTGCAGTCTTTAAGTCTCTTTCTTATGCTTAGGGAAAAAGGTTTCTTCTGCCAATGCCGCAGACATTTCTTCACAAACTCAGTAGTCTGCCCGGAAATTACCTACTGAAGTGAAATCTCTCCCATAAAAATTCCACAGTATATTCACACTGCAATCATCGGCCATCACATGGGGTTACAAGTCCTTTTAAAGATGAATTCTTCCAGCCCAAACACAAAGGT
>VZTE01002772.1:84612-108006 GCA_013397775.1 Eulacestoma nigropectus
GGAGACCGGGAACAAGAGAGGAACTTCCCGCCCTTGCACGGGGTTTAAATATGCAAAATTCACAAAAGCACATTGGCTTAAAACCTTGTCAATCAACTCAGTTTCAACCCATGACATAAGTACTTTAAAATCATCATACTAAAGGAACCACAGAAGTGATTTATTACTCTTTAATGATGTAACAGCTGAAAGTCAAAAAGTATAAGATGTCCTCACATAATGGATGCTAATATATGACTCTAGCAAAGTGGCAAAAGCTGCAATAATAAGGATGTGAGCAGCACAACTGGATTTCACTATCTCTCAATTGAACCAGACCAAAATAGTTCAATAAATTTGCTTAAGCATGCAAATACTACTCCTGTGTGGATCAGCACATCCACCCAAACAACCCAAATGCCTATCAGTCACAGGAGACAATAAGAGGTCTAGTTAAGTTCCAGTAAGTGGTGCTGAGAGCGCTATGTGAAAAACTAAAAACCCTTCCAGAAATGATAGCACATTCGCAACCCTAAGAGCTAGACTGAAAAAAGTCCAGATCATTAGTTTTTTAACATATCCATTTTAACAAAGCTCCTTAGTTTTAATTAGAACTACATCTGCTTAGACTTTGGAGGATAGCGGAATGGGATGGGGAGTCTTATTACAATAATTTTGCCAGGTTCCTGGGAGAGGATCCTCAGGCACAGGTCATTCAAGTCAATGGCAAAAAAGCTAAATGAAGCAGTCAGCAGAGCTACCATAGAGCACATTCCTGCTATATTTAACAACAACAAACAACCCCCCCCAACAAATAAAGGTGCCATTCAAGACAGCAGATGATATCCTGGATTTACCCTGAACTCCTGCTGGAGAGAAACACTGCTGAAAGGGACTTGAGTGTCCGGGTCAATGGCAAGTGAATATGGCAGCCAGGAGGGCCAACGATGTCCTGAGCTGCATCAGGCACAGCATCACCAGCTGGGCAAGGAAGGGGATTGTCCTGCTCTGCTCTGCACTGGGGCAGCCTCACCTGGAGTCCTGTGCACAGTTTTGGACACCGCAATATAAGAAAGACATTAAGCTATTAGCATCCAAAGGAGGGTCACAAGGATGGTGAAGGGTCTGGAGGGGAAGCTGTATGAGGAGCGTCTGATGCCACTTGGTCTGTTCAGCCTGGAAAAGACTGAGGCAAGACCTCATCGTGGTTTTCACCATCCACACGAGGGAAGAGGAGGGGCAGATCAGTGTCTGCCCTGACGGGACCTGAGGGAATGGCCTGAAGCTGTGTGAGGAGAGGTTTAGGCTGGATTTCAGGAAAAGGTTCTTCTCCCAGAGGGTGGCTGGGCATTGGAACAGGCTCCCCAGGGCAGTGGTCACATCAACAGCCTGACAGAGCTCAAGAAGCTTTTGATCAATGCTCTCACACACACGGTGTGATTCTTGGAGTGTCCTGCACAGGGCCAGGACTTGGACTTGATAATCCTGATAGGTCCCTTCCAACTCATCTTTTCCTAAGAGTCTGTGATTCTGTGATAACAGAGCAGGGATTTTGTGCCCTTCTTTCCCATCACAAGCAGCAGAGACACTCCTGCATGTTACCACACAACATCTCCTTCTCCATATGTATACCCATTTACTGAAATAGAAAATACTCTGTTTTTACCACTCTCCCACTTTGCCTTGGTTAAGGACATGGAATGCTCTGAACCTGCCTTTTCCTTAGCTCTGGGGTCAGGGCAGGAGAAGTACATCAAAATTCTTTCCTTTTTGCCCTCACGGCCACCTTTTCTTTCCCTCTAATCAGACATGCCTCCCAATTTACCATGCCGAATCCTGGCACATGATACTAGCAGGGCGGGCAGGCAGGTGAGTTTGCTAGTGTTCAGAACACAGCTCTTTTTCCCCATAGCATGTCTGCTTTCATTATGTGATGCTGCAGCTGGTGGTAAATAGGAAATAAATTATAAGTCTGTGTAAGATAGACTTGAGATTCCTCTATAGAAAAGACTGCAAGGTACCTGAGAAGTTTAGCAGCTTACACTGCTATTTTTATGACAGCATAGTAAATATCTTCAAATATTCTCCTCATCCCCCACTGCCACTTGCCTAGCTACCATCAGTATTACTTTTTGCCAGACTGGGGTGGAGCAAGGCAGGGGAGAAAGTAGGGCAAGGTAGAAGAGCTGTGTGAGAGGAGAGAAGGGAAGGCGATACCCAATACCCATAAAAAATTTGTTTTTAATTCCCTGGCTATCACAGATAGTGGCTGCTGCTAGCATTTAAGATAAGATTAGTTGGTGTTGTGCTATCAGCACCTCCATATTTTCCCTACAGGGACTCCTTCTGACAGGCTGAAGCTGGAGGCATGTCTGAGGATTAACACGAGCTAATGATTATACACTAAAGCTTTGGAACTGTCGGACTAATAGGATTAAGCAATACCAGATGCAGGTCCCCGTTCAGGTTAAAAATGCACTTTTTACATTACAAAGTCAGACAGATCCCTTTGAACATGCAATGAATATGGATGTTTTCAATTATCACAGTCTTCCAGGGCTATACGATATGGTAAATTAATCCCTTTAGAACATCGGAAACAGGACAAAATAGCCTTCTTGAAGCTGAAATCCCTCATTTTAGATTTTCTTTCATGGGGATAAGCAGTGGTGCACCACACATAATTAATCTTATTACAAACAGAGAGAAAAGAGAAATGTATTAAAAAAAAAAAAAAAAAGATGGCCAAAAAATTGTTTAAATATTTGAGAAACTAAGGGGTGGGGGAGGTGGGAAAACTTCAAAATCAACATCTCTTAATTAATTTCCACAACAGTGAAAAATGTGAAGATATTGTTCAGCAAATTAGACTATTTTCCTGTCCTTCAGGCAGCAGAAAAACAAAATAAATAATAATATTAAATAAAGTCTTTTAGGAAACATATAATAAAAATATGTTCTTTAGCAGAACAAAAGGTCTTAGAACACAGTCAGTTCTGCTTTGAAGGGTTCTGTCACCCTGGTTTTTCTAGTAGTAGAAGTTCTCATGCATTTTCTATAAACATAGCTCTTGTTTTCCTAACCGGCCTAGAATGTTTACTGATCTTCTAGATTGTTGTTCATTCCTTTCTCCGAGGCGGAGAAAGATGATAGACTATGTTCCTATCCTGTAAAATTGCAGAGGTGTTAACCTCATCTACCAATGTGTGATTGTTTTAAGAGAGGTATAAAAAGGTGAGAATAAAGGAGGGCAGGGTCCTTGGCCCTGCTGAGTGGTCCTGACCTGCTGTCTGAATCTGTGTGTTCGTGTCCGACACTGCGACAGGGTTCAAACCTGGTGAGTTTGGACAGTAGGGTGTCTGAAGTGGCATGAATATGGCTCCTTCAAATTTCTCTATAATGTTTGCAGTTTCTATAAGAGAGGGAGGAAAGACAGAAAAAAATAGCTTTAAGGAAAAACAGAATGGTATCATATTCAGGCTGTCTGAGGCCTCAGCCTCTTTAAATTTGAGTCTTGAGAGAAAACATAAAGGCATTATGATTTGGCAGTAAAAAGTAGTTTCAGGGAACCCTTGATATACTTGGTGGTTTGGTTTGTTTCAATGGCTTCTGTTCTGAACAGACCTAGGCTTGAATGAACACTAGCTCTTCTGTCTTATTGGAAAGAATTAAAAAAAAAAATCTGCATGAGAAAGACAGAAAACAAGAGGTTCTTATGTAAAATCCAAGTGGAGATTTATGGCTGTTGAAGTTTTTATCATCTTAATGCTTGCATGGGACTTGTCCCACTGATGATCATACAGAATACTCCAAGGCTGAGTTTAGACTTTGTATGCAGGTTAATGCCATTTAACTTACAGGATCATTGGTTCTCACCTCAGAAATCAGTCAATCATTCTGACTTTCACTAAAGATAGAAGTGATACAAAGCTCTTTTTCTTTTGCCATATCATATAAGTATATGAAGCGGGTTGGAAATCTCTAGTACTCTAGAACACGTCTAGGAATGTAACATGCATCAGCATGATTCACGATGTCTTTTGGAAAGTAAAGAGATAAGGAAGTTGGAGCAGATTGCTTCTGGAAGCAAATATCAAATATGTTGAAAACTAAAAGCAAGCCCAGACACCAGCTGGAATTTACAAAGATAATAAATGCTTTAAATTCAAAGAACATGCTATGCAAATTCACTTCCAAATTTTAATGTGCTTTATTTCTTACAAAAAAAAACCCTCAACAAACAAACAAAAACCAAACAAAGTTAATTTTTATTCCACTTTATTTTCATTTCACTTAGTAGTTTACAAAAACAGATAATTCAATGCATACAGCTAGTCATAAGAAAACATGTACTATAAAAGCCTCAAACAAAAAGTGATGCTGAGCAAAAGGAAAGATTTCACCTGCAGTTAGCTGACACTGCAGCATACTGCTTAACAGTTTGAGAACTTACAATGTCAGAACATATTTGCTAAGGGATAGAACCTACCTGAGGACGAGAATTTGATGGTCTGTTTTTTTTAATAATTCCCTCTGCCTGTAGTCAAAAGCAGGCCATTTCTCCATATGTACCCAGGAACATGTTCGTATTAAAAAAAAAAAGTTGAAATAAGACCTCCATTTGTATTTTCAAGATTGTGACTTATTTCTCCTGTTCTAACCTAATCATAATCTTCATCATCACCATCATCACTATCATCACTAGGAGAGATGAAAGGAATAAACTCTTTAAGTACAAAAAACCATCAGAACATGAGCATCAGCATATTAATCATCATAACTAACTGTATGAAGCAATTCCTATGTTTCTCTCTCTATAATGATATATTATTATGTAAATACAGGATGACATGATGACAAGAACTTCTGCTGGAGTTTTGGAAATATTCCCCATATCCCAGGCATTTTCTTCATTTGAAACAGAGTGAAAAACAGAATTTATATTCTCCATTCTGCAATTAAAACTTCAGAAAAATGTGGCAAACTGTAAGGACAAAGTCTGTAGCCATCCACTGCCATTAACAAGAGAAAAGTGTATTGTAAGCAGACCCTTTCATTAAAAGTTTCTCCATCTCTCTATGCGTGCAGAGGTTAGTGCTCTTCTGCAGCACTTATTGACAATGAAATGGAAGTTTGGAATATGGATTTGAAACACTCTTGTCTTCCTGAAAGACAACAGTTCAGTGGAAGGCTCTGGTCTTCTTCATCAGCTTCCTAAATGCATTTGGGGTCAGCCTAGAGTCAGTTATGATTCATCTTGTAAAGCTTTATCAGTTTACACTTGGAACAACAAAACCGTGCACCTGATCACAATGACACATGTAGCTTAGTGACACCTTTCAGTCGGGTCTTTGTAAAAGAGGTGAACAAATTAAAAGTTTTGCCCTATCCTCTTCATTTCTCAGTTTGAAGTTCTTCTGGTCACTGTCAGGAATTATTTCTGCACTTCGTTTGCACTGCAGTTCTGGGACATTTTTCAATGCCATTCATGGGGCCTTAATCTTTTAACAGGAAATTTGCCTCTAATGACATAACTAAGCACAGAGATATATTTCATCTTCTTAACAGTTCAATGAAAGTTGAGGCTTCTTTTTGTCTTTATTTTTTGTCTTTATTTCTTTTGTGAAAGCATTTTTGTGACGAAGAGGTAATAAAGCAAAACAATAGCACTAAAACATACACAGTTTCTGGGAGACATGAAACAAAGCTTGCAGCTACAATAGAAAAAAACATAATGTGCCAAAAAATCTCAAAAAAAAGCCCTTTTGACAAAATGAGTCCATCACATAAGTGACTACCTTCAGTAAGATATTACTGTGTCTGAAAGTCAGGGTAATGTAATCATCTTTAATGTAATCACCTATTGCTTATACATCTCATTTCAGTCTCTCAGCCTATTCTGATGTTTTCCCTTGTTTAAATTTCATCTCTGTTTAGCCAAAGCATATGCCTTATGATTTGTTTTTCCTGTACCTATAAAATGGTTCATATCTGCTAAAAATTTTGGGTCTATTTTGGGGAAGTTTATAATTAATTAATAATTGTATCAACTGCAAAAAATAGCCACACTAAGGAAATTGCGTATTTAAGAGGAAAGGATTAGGCAGCTTAATATTTGCCTCACATAGATGACATCACCATAATTCCACAGGAAATGTAGAAAAAAATGGAAAAAGCCTTTTATGGAAAAAGTACTAACAACCAAGGTACAGTCATAATTTTGAACAAGCAATTCGTCTTATAGGTAGACTTACAGATACAGCAAGCTCTCAGAGCAATTAGGTTTAGTATGCATGCACGATATTCTGAAAAAAGAAAACCTATTTCTTTTAGTTATACTGATCTATCATAACAGTATGTGTGCGGTTCAGTTGGGAAACTTACTGCTCCTCTCGTTTGCAGTCATCATGTATCCATGACATTTCAGCTTTAGTTCAGGTAACTTAGTCTTTTCATCAAAATATTTTGTAAGTAAACTGGTTTTAAATTATGATAATTAAGCACTGAAAACAGTGTTTCTGAGACAGAAACACAAACTGTAAAGAAATCAAAATTAGATAAGAAGTCCAAATTGGAACTCACAACCCTAGATACACAGCTCTTCTTTTTCTTTAGGCTAAATGGGCTACCAACTCTCTACAATGACTTTAAAATAGAAACGTATTGTTTTGGCCCACAAGAGGGAGCCCATAATATTTCATGAATGTAAAAGGAACACAATGACAATTGCACAGAAAAAATAAATTAATTTTATAGGTACAGTAGATGAATATATATGTGTGTATATTTACACATTTGCTGCGTATTGCATAGCCTGCCTCTGATCCTAATGCTGAAGCCAGAGCATCAGGAATATGAGTTTGACAGGAAGTGCATTTCCATTAAAAAACAGCAGGGACAGATATGAACAATTAATTTTTAGAATCACAGAATCATAGCATATTCTGATTTGGAAACAATGCACAAGGCTGACAGAAGTCCAGCTGCTGGCCCTACATGGAACCACCACAAGACTCACACCATGTGCCTTCATCTTTAGATGAAGACTAGAGAGCCGTATTATGTTGAACAGGAGCAAAGAATAATTTGACTTCTATTTAATATCAGTGTGGACTTTGGATAAAATATTGCACGTATTAGAACTCACTAAATGAAAAGAGGAGCTTACTTTGAGTTTGACCTTCCCATAAAGGTCTTAGGGTGTCAGCTAAATTCCAGATTAGTTTGTTTTCTGAAAAGGTGCTACATTAATCATCTATCTGTCACTCACTTTTTCTTTCACATGAAAGACAGACCATCAATCTACTGTAATAAAGCAGGAAAAACTAGACCTGAGACATCTATGTGCATGGGCAGTATCTAGTGGAGAGGAGTCCTCCTTACAGGCAAGGTGAAACAAGAGTTTCAGTTACTTCTTACCACCCCTGTAATGTGGCAACCAAAGGTGTGAGTCAGGGGCACAGCAAAGAAATGCTGATAGAGACACAGTAATAAATACTGACTGAGAAATCTTATTCTCCTCAGTTGCTTCTAGTGTCACTGTCAAAACCTATCCTTCCTCCCAAAATATTTTCTTGTCCTTATCCATGTCTTAGTTTTTTCCTTACCAATATTTTCGTATGCAGAGAAGGCCAAGCAGAATTTAGCTTTATAAACTGGGACTAGTTTTGGATTTCTGCTTTTAAACATGTAGACTAAAAACTCTACAATCAGTGTGACTTAACTATTTTCAAATACAACAGTAGGAGTTACTTTTATTTTCATGTAATAAGAAAGTGACATAAAAATGTTCCAGGCCTTTGGTGATTTCTCAAACAGAAATTCCAACAGTTTTAAATGCCCAGCACTTTTTATGCATAGACTATCAGCTCTTTGTAAAACTGAAACTTCTGAATTTCTAAAAAAGATAGATTAAACATTGTATTAAGTAAAAGTGCTAATCACTGTGAAATACAGTCTTCTGCTTTTCAAATAATTAGGTTACTATCAAATAAATACTCAGAAGATGTGTTCTACATCAATTCATCACAAAAATTTAATAATACTTCTTATTAAAAAACTACTCTCATTATATCAAATATCTGGTTTATTATGCTAACAAATTTCGGGCTTCTCATGATGCCAGCAACACTTTTAGGTAGCATTAGATATTGTGCTAGTCATCAAACCTAGTATTAAACAAAGATGAAGCAGATGTGTCTCTCAAACTCGTAAAACCTTCAAATCCAAACCCATTCACCCAGTCTCCCTGTAGTAGTACTCAATTAACTACAACTTGTTTATCGTTAAATCAGTCATTCAATTTAGTAATCCACTAAAGCTTCAGTTAAAATGCATCATGTATCCCCTTCTTGGGCCTAAAATAATTGCCCAGGGCTACTATGTGTTCTAATCTGTTTCTTAGTGAACATCTCTAGCCCTTCATATGTTAAACGGATGTCAAGGTGTGTTGTACCCAAAAAAAGATTAATGTTTTAAAAGGCATAAACTATGACAAATGTTTAGATAGCAGAAAATGAGCAGATACTTCTCTACTATCTGTCAGACTAGTGACTCAGTCACCAAAATTAAGAATGGAAAACTTGACATCTTGAGGATAGATGGCAAAAACTGGCTTACATGCCGCAGTGCTGAGCATCACAAAATTTCCTGTGAGGTGGATGGCTCTCAGGCTGGATCTAATCTAATTGACTCACACCTAGACATTCCAGTTTGGTAGCTTAAAATAGGATTCATAATAGCCAGCACACTGACCTTATTACAGGGATCTTTGCTGATCATGCCAAAAGGACATGCCTGGAGAGTGCTCACACAGAGGCCTAATAGGAGTCATGCAGAGAAATAACTATTTCTCAGTAATGGTTTGATTTAGTGTGTTCAGTCTGTCAACAGAGTAGCAGCTCTGGATATGTACAAATGTACATTTCTACACATTTTTCTAGGCATCTGGGCTATTTTTACAGAGGAAGGAAGTCTTTGAAATAAAATCTGTGCATCTGAAAGAGCACATGCAAGACTATAATTTGCCTATAAACATCAAGTTCTGCTGAAGCACAGGCTTAAATATTTACTTTTATGTTGTTAGGTTTTTTCTCCTTTCAGGCAGGAGATTTTGACATAGAGACTAAAGAAAGACTAATTTGAGTTTTAGCATACTTGCTTAAGAATGCAAGTCCTTGCCTCACAAGGAGTCCTGGACAGTTTTACCTAGACCAGAAAAGCCATTGTACGTACAGTTTTGCTCCTGAGAAAGTCTTATATACTATTTATTCTCCTTTTCTGAAACGGAATTCATTCTTTGTGCATATGTTTAGAATCATTATCCCAAATAGATTGCCTCCCTTTTTAGGGCCTCATTATGATCATCTCTTGAAACCTGTGCAAGGGAAATACTCACTGAACACTAACATTTATGCCTGGGGAATAGTCTTTAAAATTCTGCTTACCTTCATATCCGCTACCAGCAAAAGCCTAGTCCACAACAGGAGCAGACTGCTTTTCTAAAGGTTCTGGATAAGGAGCAGGACACAGATTCCCTGCTCTTGAATAAGACTCTTAATCTGGAGAGAGGTCTGAAAGGATCAAGATAGCTTGTAAGTATGGACCATTTTATAAACTATAGTATGTGTTGCAGCCAATTTCTGGCAGTATCATGCAAATGGAATAGTGATCCTGGCAAACTGTTGTTTCCAGCTGAAGAGTCTTTTTTCTTGAAACTGTCATTTGTTATCAAAGCAGGAGAAACTGCACAACAATTCTTTCATTTAGTTGAGGTTTTTTGCATGCAAATGAAAAAAATCACAATTGCTGTATTGCCAGAATAAGACGCCAAGATGTCACCCAGTGGATATTTCACAAGTCTTCTCATAAAGCTTCGTAATTCTGTCTTCGCTCAGGTACTGCACATCACACACAATAGCAGTGCTTTGTGGATTTAGAACTCCTAAATGTTTTGCATGTTGCTGAGAGATATATTTGCTATAGATAGTGGTACACAACATTAAGAAGATGGTGCAGTAGCAGCTTTGCAAAAACTCCAAGCAGCCTCATAAGCAGTGGAACCATCTCTTTGGATCACCTCAGCTGAAACTACAATTTGGGAACAAAAAGCAAAAATGCATCTTGAAGCCTGTTATATTATTCTATCCCTGGACAGGACATCTTTTTCTACTTTTGAATACCTTCTTTTTTTGCAGCAGCAGCAGCAGGAATAGGCAGAGACAATTCAAACACTCCTTGAGCCCTTGCAAAAGTGGCAAAGGATATCCAGTTTATGTATTACATTTGCAATTCCAGAAAACTCCTGGCAAATCTTTCTCTAAAAGCTGTTAAAAAGCCAAGATTTTGGATGGCATAAGAGACGGTCCTCCAAAGAATATATGACTTTTTAAATGCTATTAAGAAAAGAGTCATAAAGATTCAACATTCAGTATAGAGGAGGACTACCAGGAAAGTCCATCACAGAGATTTTTCCTAGGACCTGTGTTTGTAATGATCAAGAAATAACAATTTGAAAAATTAATTTATAATGATGTACAGCAGTTGATGGGAGGAAATGTAAAATTACTAAGGTTTTCATAAGAATTTCAGAACAGAAAGTGACAGGGGAAACCAGATTAAATTAAGTGATGCTAAATAAAAAATAAGGAACAAGAGAAAAAGAGAAAATGTATGGTCTAAATTAAAATTTACTGGAAGCAAAATGGATTTCAGAGCTAACATGAACAACTCTCTCAGAAACAAAAGATAAAACCAGAATGCAAACAACTGTTAGCCAAAGAATAGCACTTAAAAAAAAAAAGGTATAAAGGCCTATAACAACAGTTTAAGTTGTCATACCCCATCTTAAAAGAGATGAAACAGAAGTATAGCATGCAAGAAAGACAAGAGGGGTGGTCAGGAGTATGGAATGGTTTCTGTAAAAACAGTAAGCAAAGAGGCTTTTCACCCCCAGAATGAGGTGGCCAAGACTTTGAGAGCTATCTATTAAATCATTAATATCTTGAAGAAAATGAATGGGTATGGCTGTTCACTATTTCAGATAGAGAAAACCTAGAATGAGCCAAATAGAATTAGCAACCAGGGAATTTAAAATAAAAAGAAGTACTTTTTTATAAAATAAAATATAATTAAATTTTGGCATACATTGAACCAATTATATTAATAGAAGAGGAATGAGAGAAAAAATAATTATGAGAAACAGCCCTGAAAACAAGATCATTGACGAAGAAGGAGTAAGAGGCGTTGACGGCATGGGAGAAGAGATTCTGGTGTAGCCTGTGGGAAAGACAGTGGTGGAGAAGATATTTCCCTACAGCCCATTAAGGACCTCATGGCAGAACAGGGAACAAAGTGAGGAGGAAGCAGTGGCTGACATGAACTCATATGAACTGACTGCAACACTCCATTACCCATCCCACCTTTTACTGCTAGGGCTGTGGAACCAAAAGGGAAAGGAGTTAGGAATAAAAGGATCAGGAGTAAAGGAGTGAAATTTCAGGAGACTGGAAAAAAGGGTGCGGATGGTATTTCAGGTTTTGTCTTTGCTTCTCACTATCCATGTCTATTTCAACTTGTAATAAATTGAAATAAACAGTATTCCCCAAGTTGAGGCTGTTTTATCCAAGACAGTAACTGGTAAGTGATCTGCCTGTCTTTATCCTACTTGGGGTTATTTTCTTCTCTTCCTCCACCTGGTTGAGGAAGGATAGAAAGTGAGAGAGTGGCTGGATTGGTGCCTTGTGGCTGGCCAAAGTCAACCAACCAGAAGGATCTATCAATGTCTACAAAAAAAACCACAGGCTAGATGCAATGTTCCATTCAAAAAGTGTCCGCAGATTGCAGATTTCCAGCAAGTGGAAAGGTTAGAAGAATGGAAAGACTAATCTGTGTTTCTCTGTTTCCTTTCCTTTATCTGTAAGCAATAAGTTTTTGTCCTATCAGTGAGGAATGGGAAAATGGGCTAGTTGAACCTCAGGTGTGACTCAGTGAGAAAATTATTAGGCAAAGACCTTATCCTCATATCTGAAATGTAAAATTTACCATGCTGTTTTATGCAATGCATAAAGTCAAATATCTCTGTCAGAATTGCTGGAGTTTGAGGGAGGTTCAAAAATAGTAAGATAGATGAGTGCAGGCAATATGTTTGGAAGCGACTGTCTGTGATGGACGCTAGGTGACAGAAGATGAAAATCACACAACAAACTGATGAAGGAGTATATTATATGTCCTCACACCAGTCTTTCTAAGGAAGAAATATCCTGACTCAGGGCTGGGTTTTTAACTGAAAATATTTCCCCTCACACACCCATTTTTTCTGCATAGCATGGACCATTAAGACACTACAGAAGGCAGCACAATATTGCCACATAGAGCCTGTCCACAGATGTAACACGGATCTGAGATTCCAGTGAGGGCAGCCAGGGGACTGTCAAGCAAATCATCAGTGTGGAGTACATAGTAATTCTCTCCCCGCTTTTAGTAAAATGTGTAAGAATTTAGTCACATTCATATGTAATTCTTCAATAACTCAACTCAAGTACTTCAGAAGAAAGGAGAAAATAAATCAGTAAGGAAACAGATTTCAATGTCAAGCACTAAAGGGATAATTATAAACAATAGAAAGGACTTTTTTAATTATGAAAAATACCGTGACAGGATGCTTTTAAATTATATATAATGGAAAACAAGGTGAGTCACATAATCATACTCCTTTTGACACATTACGATCTTCATCAGTGATCTTCATCCTGCCCTCATGTCAAGCCTGTATAAAGGGGGCAGGCTCCCTGAAATACGTGAACATGCATCTAATCTGGTACATTGAAAATGGTTATGCACTCACAAGAATTGCATCTTTTGAAACCGCTGAACTTACTGTAGAACAACTACTTGTTAAGATATAAAATATTCAGTGAATATCGCTTAATTTAAAAAAAACCCAGCATACAAG
The DNA here is from genome assembly GCA_013397775.1 of Eulacestoma nigropectus. NCBI lineage: Eukaryota > Metazoa > Chordata > Aves > Passeriformes > Eulacestoma > Eulacestoma nigropectus. The sequence continues at coordinate 97,544 of VZTE01002772.1, forward strand.
ATTGAAGACATCACAGATAGAATATTTATTATAGAACCTAAAATCCCTTCAGAATTTGCCAAATGTAAGCTGAGAGAACTGATGTTCAGCATGGTGGTGTTCTGATTAGTTATATACTTGGTAAAGGAAGACAAAATATAACCACTGGGGCTGAAGCCAAAATATTAACTTTAGGGTTAGGGATATTTTGTTATTGTTGTTTGTTTGTCTGTTTGATTTTATTATTGTTACATAATACAAATTCCATAAAGCCTCCAAAGAATTTTTGTCCCATACCTAAGCCTGTAATAAAGGAGTGGACTTAGTGTCTTCGTCTTTCTTTTTTTTTTTTTTTTTTTTTTTTTTTTTTTTTTTTTTTTGGTAGTTTTTACTTTCTCCCGATGAAACTATAGCATAGCTATAGCAATGGCTCAAATCTAGAAATGGAATTCACTGAAAAATTAAAAATTTTACTCCAAAGCAAACACATATCAAGTAAATGACCACTACTTGCACAGGAACCTGGCAGAATATAAAAGAAGAACAAATGGAAGTAGGTTGCTTTATAGTTCTTAGAAACGTTTATCATGCAAAATAAGCAGTATAACAGCATTTTATCGGGATACAACCCAGGTATCATTATTGTCTTTTCCTGGTACCCAAGGATTATATGACTTATATTTTTGCAGATGAGTGTCCTGTGAAAAGGCGACCAGTTCCATTTTCCTACCACCATTCCGCCTGTGCAACTGAGAAGAATTAGAAAAAACTCTTATATGCTGTCTAAAGCTTCTGGTTGGTAATTTTACTGACTTAGGACAAGTCTTCAGGTCCCAGCTACACAATGAAGGCAGAACTTGTGATGAGCACAGGTGCCATGGAGAAAACTTTACATCATTGCATGCTTAGAATCTCTCGTTATTTAATGGAGAGACAGATTAAATTAATGATTAACTATGTGAAGGGAATTTTTATTATTTTCCTTTTTTTTTTACAGTAGTTTCCATGCCTTCTGAATGGATTGTTATTTAATCAGATTGCTAAAATTCATTCAGAAATGTAAAATTATATCATATAGGATAATATTTGCTGCTGGTAAAAGAATCATGTTTAGAGAACTGGATGGACACAGAAAATTACAGGGACTTCATAAGAAGGATCACGTGATCAGTGATAAACTGCAGTAGTGAGCAGTTTCTCCACAAATGAGAAAAGATATCTGTCAAAGAAAAATAATGACCTTCCTCCATGAACTATAACTTTTGGATCTTGAAAAAACTGAATTTAAAGAAATATTTTCATATATCTGTCAATGTCTTTTTTTGAAAAAGTGTAAAATTCTATTCAACATTTTTATGCCCTCTTTTCTGTAAGCCTATTTTACAAACATTGTCCTCACCTTCCCTCTTCATTCTTCCCCCACCTGCTCTAACTATGATGGAATTTCAAAGACAGCGAGCAAACTCCCAGATGAGCCAGATTTGCTTATTGTATTGTACTCACATATGTAAAAGAAATTATGTCATCTCTGTTCTCATTAATTATTAATGTTAAGAGGTCCTATTTAAAATTCTGCTCTTTACTCTTTTTCTTTGACTGTCAGAGAGGGCTTTGGGGATTTTTGTTTTTTCTTTTTGTTTTTCTCCTACTAAACATTCTAAACACTAAGAGATAATGATTTCTTACCCTGCAGCCATTTAGAGAAATTATTCTGTTTTTTTACTTTACCACTTATATTTCTCTTTTCGATAAGAAAAAATAAAGCTATTTTCTGACCACAAGCAATTCTCAGAATTACCAAGTGGCATTCTAGGGTAAAACCATGCTGTCTAATGTAGGAAACAAATTATTTGTGTGCCTTTGTACCGATTTTACTACTATTATAGTTCTAGATGTTAGTTCAACATAACTTTTACAGCATCTAAATAACTTCAGATCATAAATCCTACTTTCACAATTATTTTGAGATAGTCTTACAAAGATATTTAAGCATTGCAACAGAGATTTAGTTCCGCGTATTTCTATTGATACAAAAATCACAAAAGATACAAGTACATTTAATTTTCTTAACTGAGTGAATATACACAAATTTATGAAAAATTGTATTCGGGGGGTAGAATTAAGAATGTGAAATCCAAAAGATTATACTTTGATTTCAACAGGATATGGAGTGTGCTGAAATCTGTTCCATTTTCAAGACTGTACAGTTCCAAAAGTTTCAGAGGAAGGAGAATAATTCATTTTAGCAGATATGGAATAATTTGTATTTATACTATATCTCTCCTAATCTTTTTAGATAGGTGTGCTTTTATGTTCTCCAGAATGCAGTTCTACTACCTCCCAAAATGTTTGGCTGCAGTGATAACTAGAATTCTGAGCATATTTATTGTTCTATAACTTGTTGCACAGAGACGTGGTTGCTCCATCCCTGGATGGAAACGTTCAAGGCCAGGAGGGATGGAGAGATGAGCAACCTGATTAAGTGGGTGGCCTGTAGTGGAGGGGTTGCACCTAGGGGATCTTTAAGCTCCCTTCTAACCTAATCCGTTTTATGATTCTATGAACTTTCAAGCCATCCCAAGAGTTATACAAAATTATTGACTGGAAGGGTGTTGTGTGGGACACTGCTTTCACAAATATGCATTGGTGTTTCTAACTGGCAGTTTTTGCTCTCTTGAATGATCTCTTGTTCTTGAGCTTTGCAATAGGGAAACAGGATGTTCTTTGCTATTTCTTCCCTAACATTTACTATTTTTCCAATTTTTATCCTGTTTCTTCTTCTTCATTTCCTTTCTAAGATTAAAAAATACTTTTTCAGCCTCTCTAAAGCGTTTTTCAACTCCCTTAACAGACTTCTCTTCATAATAATTTCCTTCATCTTCCACGGAACAGTTTCAAATTCTTCAATATCCTTTTCAACATAGGGAGACTTATATTGCTAGAAAATTGAAAATTTTAGTTGAGGGCCCTACTGCTATTTTCTTTAGAGTGATAACATACTATCTGTATCATTCCCTTTATGGGATTTAAAAGTTTTTAAAGACAAAAGCTAAATAACAAGAGAAGTTTTTCCTTCCTAACAGCTGGGTTTACTTAGCACAATCAGATAGCTTTAAAGTTTCTCACAGGCCTTTGAAACACCTAAGTAATTCCTATGACTTGATACAGTGCTGTTTCATCAATCATGCTCTGTTTTGTTTGTCTGTGTATGTGCTTAAACCATTACAAAGAACCTCAATGAGGAATCCCAACGGGCCCTGCTACCAACACTTACAGTCAGTTTAACCTCACTATTTTCTTGCTTTCTTTTGTCTGGTATTTATCCATGATGTTATATATTTTTTCTCATTATAAGTGTTTAGCTTCTGTAGCAGCCCACAGAGATGACCTCTCTCAAATATTTTCACAAATCTCACTAAGTAATACCTAGTCATTCACCTCCTTCTAACACTTCAATGAAATGCTCAAAGAATTGAATTAAGGGACATGCATAAAAAATAATTTCCACAAAAATCCCCTACCAGAGGATAATTTTCAAATTTTCAAAATATTTTCACTACCAAGTTTGTTACACAGGAACAAAAAAGATGAGGATGAGGGTAGGGAAGTGTCTCAAAATGAGACTTCTCAGCAAACAACACAGCTTTTGACTCCTTGACTGGCTCCAGTAGCTGCAGAATGGGCTTCTGGGAAAGTAGTTAAAAAATCTCACCCTACCATACCTCTTACTCCATGACAGCAGGCTTTCACAGCACTAAATCCTCTTCCAAATGAAAACATCTGAAGTCCCAATTTCCAAGGATCAAGAAAGGTCAAATCTTTCTAACAAAAGCTGGAGAAAGAAAAAATGCTTTCTATTCTATTGCTTGTTATCGACTAGATCAGAGATTATGGCAAGTGGTGAGGTCTGGGGAAACTCTCCGGTGGTACAGGAGCCTAGCTTGAATGAGGAAAAGGAGGACCTGCCTAGGAGCCCCATGTCACATAACTCAGGTGACCTAACACACTTTTTCTGGTACACTCAGACATGAAGTGCCAACAGCCTTGAACAGCAGGTAAACTACAATTCAGCTAACAGGTTCTGTGCTCTTTAAGGTCCACTCTGGAGGAAACAGCTTAACAATGGCAGAAAATTTCCCATTGATCACGGAGCCAAACTGAGGCCATCATGTTATCCTCCTGTTAGCATTCCCTCAGTATGCTAAATGCTTTAATAATTTGTCTTTTATGAATGGAAGAATGTGACTGCACTAGTTTCAGAAAATTCCCATGGCTTAGCAGCTAAGCCTTTTTTTTCCCTTTTAACAGATCTTTCAACTATTCATGATTATTTATAAGCAATGTAATTCTGGAGCTAGGGGAGAGATATGACCAAGACATGTTCAGAGAAGACTCCAGTGAGTCATTTTAGCTTGTGAATCAAAGAATCATAGAATCATTAGGGTTGTAAAAGACATCCAATACAACCGACAACCTAGCACCATCACCATGTTTACCACTAAACCAAGTGCCATATCCAAGTTTTTTTATCATACCCAGGGATGGTGACTCCACCACTATTTTTGGGCAGCCTATTCCAGTGCTTGATAATCCTTTCTGTGACATGTCTAGGAGAGAAAGGGGAAAAAACCTCCATGTTATACCATGACTTTCCTGCAGTACTACCTTTTCATTTAGTATGCAGTTAATAGTTAATACAAATCAGGATCTGAAAGCAGATAAGGCTGTGTGCAGGAAGGAAGCACACAGGTATCCCAGAGTCATTTTGCTGTGTGAATAATGATGATGATAATAATTAATAATTATTCTGTGCCATTGGAGACTTCCACTAAGTGGTAATCTCCTATTTTGAAAGTCCTAATATTTTGTTTCTGTGTGCTGCTAACTACCAAGTAGGATGCTAATGGAAAGGTGGATGACCGATACTTTAATAATCATGACTGTAATCACATAAACTCTTATAAAGCTAACCGTTAATTACATTAGTTGATGTAGAAAACTGGTTGCAGTCAAAAAGGTAAGTTATGGCAGGAATTAATTTTCAGTCCAAAACCTGAGCTTCTAACAATTTGAAAGGGATACGTATAAGAGGTTTTATCTCAAACAAGTATTAAAATCCTTGGGATTTTGAGAAGGATGGTGTTGTATTAATGTAAGGTGTAGGGCTAATAGTGGATAAGTACCAGAAAAGAGAAGTAAATTATTATATTTAGAGAAGTAGAGAATTCAGTAATCAAGTAAATGACTTGTCTTACAGATTAATTTAAATAACAATAGCTAAATCAAATAGGTGCTTCTGAAAATTTTACTGAAGCAATTTAGTAAGTCAGGAATTGGAATATTAAAAAGCAAAAGTACTAGTGACCTCACAATCAAAATTTCGGGCATAAGATAAAACTGACTGGATAGATGGATGGAAATTTTGCAAAGAGTGGCATCTCCACAAAGGAGCAATTTGTCTAAGTCACTAAAAGACATGTGTGAGGTTTTAATGTTCCTGCTCTCCTCACTCACAGTGTCACATTTTGAGGCAGCTCTTTACTTTTACCCTCGAGATCATGCTGGAATAAACTGCCAAACATCTCTTACACCTCCATGCCATCTAATTATAGCCTGTAACACTCGAGAATGCTGACAGTGCTGAGCTATTGACTCTTGACACTCTCTAAAGCACTTAATTATCTTTTCACACAAGCCCCTTTGAGACCTGTCAACTTCTTTGTATTGTTTATAAAAAAGTTGCATATTAAGATTTCAGGATTGCGCACCTGAAGTCAAACTTGCACTTACACATGGACTATTAAAAGGAGAACTTAATAAGTGACAGGAGGAGAGATGAAAGAATTTGACTTGGTAAGACTTCTCAATTAAGTAAAAGAAGAAAAAATTGGCCCTTTACAAAGATTCCTGGGAAAATGGAAAGAATTTGAGGCTTTGGATTAATTTTACGAAACACTAAAGGGAAAAGAAACACCAATAGGTAAATGGTTTGTATTATATCTTCTTGTTTCATGAGATTAGGACCCAGACTCAAAACTTAGTCTCTTTCTAATGCAAACTGCATTTAGGCACCCCAGGCAAAAAGAAAAAAAACCTAAATTTTTCAAGAGCTCTCATGCTCCCTGGAACCCTACCAAATACTACTAAAATGTAAAGAAAATTTTTTCTTAGTTGAATGAAATATTGTAGTCAATATAATCTGAATTACAAAAGAGACATATGTGATTTTGAAGCATTTTGGAAGTTTTTCTGTTAAAACTTGTTGAAGTTATCCCTTAAATGTCATTGGAAAATAAGACGTCATTCATGATGTCTAAACTCCTGTGAAACACTAACTGTCCTCATAAACTGTGGTTACTTGGACAGTATTACACCCTTCAGCTACAACAGCTTGATGACTGGGTGCATGGAACACAGATTTTACCACACTTAGGATTTCCTATCAAATTTGAAGGTTTTAACTGTTTCACGTAATTTCGGACGAGTCTTTCTACATAACAAAAAGTGTGTGTTGCCTCTGTGTAGTATGTTATCTTGAAAATAGTTATAAGCATGTCACACATACTCACCAAGATAGTGAGTTAATTAATCTAGTAGTGATAGAATTCTGAGTCTAAACCTGAAACATGTCTACCACAAGTATTAACTATCACTTTTTGTCTTATAGTAAGGTAATTTTGAATAGTCAGCATACTTGTAAAAAAGCAACTAGCTCCCAAGCATTTTCCAAATGACAAAATCAACAACCATCTTAAACAATCCCATTTTTAAACACATTGAATTCTTTTGGAACATAAGCATTAATAATGAATAAAAAAACCCATAATTTTGTGTTTAAAAAGATGAATCCTTCTTTTCAACAGTTTCTATAAGACATATTAGAATTTTCTTTGTATAAATACAGAACCAACTTACTGGAAATAGAACAAATTTTAGAAACTACAGCATATTATACCATGCACATATCAGCTTCCTTTCTTTATCACAAGACTTACTAATCATGCCAATTACGTATGTGTGAAATATTGCCTTATGACTGAATTTGGTGCACTTAAAAGTTGGCACTGTGAAGGTTAACAGAAACAGCAGCTGCATACCACATGTAGGAGGTGTCAGGGAAGCTAGGTTATCCTGTGGTAGCAAAGTGACCAAATGTGTGTGCAGACAACCAAGGGATCAAGTTCACTAAGATTTTTGCTACATTTCACAAAATAGTGCATTCTAAAGAAGAAGAGGTGGAGGACATTAGATAAAATCTTTTGTTTGGGTTTTTTACACCAACTTAAATTCTGTATGTGTCAAGCAATCCCTTCTACTCAGTAAATTTGGCAACCAAGCTACATGAAAACAAATGACGTTCTTTACTTCAAATGATGATTTCCAGAATGGGGGAGACTGATCAACATGAAATTTCAGTGCAATTATTTCTAAGCCAAATTCTCCTCCATGTGTTTCATACTCTTCAATTTATTTGCACTAAGCAAGAGTCAAAAAGACAGATAAGGATATAAGAAGCAGTTTATTAGGACATTCTAATTATAAAACAAAACAGAATATGGCACCAATAGCACCATCAGTATTATAGTTTTTCCTTTTAAAACTATTTCAGTTGTGTTTTGATGTCATGACTTAATGGAATCACATGTTCTCCGTAAAATTTGGTCCATCTCTACATCTCTTATGCTGAATTCTTGCCTATGAGCTGTCACAGAAGCTTTAAATCTTCCCAATCTACTTTACCCTTGCATTTTCTGCAATCATTCTTAAACTGCTTTGGTGACTCGGAAGGCTGCTTCTCTTACTGCTCTAATAACTGCTCTTTTGCACTGTTTAAGAAATTTACTTTAGTGGTCCAGTGATTTTTTTTCTCCTTTAGCATCACTACTGTGACTTCAAATTTTGCTCTAGCAGCAGCAATTGTGTGAAACATGCAATAGAACACCTCTGAACTATGAGTTTTGCTTTACATGGCTTGTCACACAGTGAGTGATATTTTGTCAGAGGACCTCAATTTCTGGATGTTCCATGTTATAGCAAGCCGCAGCCATTAAAGACCAAGGATATGTGTATTATACAGAATGGAAATGCTAATTGCTTTCTTCAAACCTTTATCTCACCCACCTGAATCTCTTTTACCTGCCAAAGTAAACATAGAAAAATAAGAGGAAGAGAAAGGGTTGGGTAGGCTTCAGCCAGTGTACCAGGAGAAGTTTGTCTTTGCAAAAATTTCACTGTAGTGCAACTACACAGTTCCTAGAGTTGCTTATAACTAAATTATAAGATGCCTTCTACTTTTAGTCAAGCTAGGGGTAGGAAAAAAGGAAAAGCGGTATGGTTCTCCCATCATTCACTAGAGTCTTTTTATCATAATTCAATTATAAGCAAGAACTATGGAACTGCATATCAAAAACATTTATTTTAGAAGGTTTTACATTCTCCATAAATATTTGCAGTGGGTCAGACTTCAGATATTCTATTTAATTATTTTCTTCAGTAACTGCCACTTAAGCTCATCCTGAATGTGAGCATTAAGGGAAAAAAAAGAAGTTGGTTACCTCTCTTCCTGTATTTTGAAAAGACATTTAAGATATCTTCCTTCCATAATTAAATTATCCCTGTTCTACTTTTCCATAGTCTGTAAGTCCTTCTAATCCTATTCATGGAGAAAGCTGAAAGAACAGTTAGTGACAATGTTCTTCCTCCTTGAGAGAGACGCAGTTCGCATTTGAGTTTATTCTGTTTTTCAGTAGCCCAAATTAGACTTCTCAATCTTTCATAAAAGAGCAAAAATCTCCTTCCAACAGAATTTCACATAAAATTTATTTAGTTAGTTCTTGTGGTCATTTGAAAACAAAAATTAAAAATACAGCATTTGTTCCCCAAGCCTGAAAGACCTGCTACTATATTATAGCTATCTCAGTAAGATTCTTACCATTCATTTAGGAAAATGAAGACAGAAGACACAAATTCTCATCAGTATTTCTAATATTAATTCATAAAGAGAAATTTATCTCAGGGACATAAATCCTATCCTGTGTTGAACAGCAGAAATGAGGCAGAAGAATAAGGAATGAAAATTGTGTATACTGTGTGTTACATAAATGTTAAGGCATAATTATATTAGAGCAGCAACAACAAATCAGATTTAACCAGTTTTCCTAAAATTTGAAACACTACCTGACCCTCCTTTCCAGAGGTAGATAGTCTCAATTTTATAGACCAAATAAGCAGAAAGAAAGAGGACATCCTTTCCTTATATTCAGCTGAGATTTAAACAAAATCATCACAAGGAAACACCTCTATTTCCTGCCGTGGTCTACCTACAACAAGCACTCCATCCTACACCATGCTTATTTTTCTGCTTTCTCAGCCTTCACAACTGCAACCTGTCTAGTGTAGAACAAGAAATAACGCGTTCATGTCAATCTTAAAGTCTCAATTTGATCTGTATATCAGGAGACATTTAACTTTGTTGCATATCTGCAGACTGTCCTGTTTTTACTATCTGCCATCCTCTGGTAGCCTATTGAGCACTTCATGCTTAAAAAAAACCCAAACAAACAAAATCCCCCCCCAAAACCCCACCAAAAACAATGTGATAGGTTGAAACTGAGTTGATTGACAAGCTTTTAAGTCAATGTGCTTTTGCAATTTTTGCATATTTAAAGCCCATAAAAGGGCAGGAAGTTCCTTTTGTTCCCAGTCTCCTGCTGGAGGAAGGGGGAGGCCTTCAAGCCCTCGGGCCCATCTCAGGCCCTGGCCGGGCTCCTGCCTGGCCCCCGCCCCTGCTTCCCCTTCTCCCAGAGCCATGGGCAGCTAAAACCACCCATGGACTGCCGATAGCCGAATTCATCCGGCTCAGCTTCTAGAGACTGGGGGGTTCGGGGGTTCCCTTTCCTCTCCATGCGGCCCCGCACAGACCCAGCGGGAGCAGGCAGAGCCTCTGCAGCCAGCACAGCTCGCACTAAGCTGTAGAGAACATCAGCACAGCCCGCCAAGGAGAGGAACATGGCGGTGCACGGTCAGAGAGAAAGAGAAAGTAAGTCATGTGGCACGACGCTAAAGATGGCAGTGGGAAAAGAGGGTGGAGGCGCTCCAGCGCAAAACTTAAAACCCTTCTAGCAGCTGCGGGAGAACTCTTTAAATCATTTTGAAGTATGAGGAGATGAAAATCCACGCCTGTGAGAATTTATGTTGCAGCTTGTGCAGATGTAAGAAAATGCCTACACCAGGCTATGTAGTCATGAAGAAGCTTTTAGAGATTTGGAAGCAGAGAGCTTTTGTGTTTAAGCTGGAATAATTAATGTTTAAAAGAGACTGTAAGCAGAGAGCCTTTGTGTTTGGGCTGGAAGAATTCATCTTTAAAAGGACTTGTAACCCCATGTGATAGCCCATGATTGCAGTATGAATACACCGTGGAATTTTCAAGGGAGAGCTACTTCACTTCAGTAGATGGTTTCCAGGCGGACTACTGAGTTGTGAAG
>VZTE01002772.1:108038-198221 GCA_013397775.1 Eulacestoma nigropectus
GGGGCAGGGGGTTAGTGCTGGAGGAAAGGGGGTTTTGCTTTAATTTCTTATTATTTCCTTTTACTTTTAATTCTGTTAGTAATAAATTTCTTTATATTCTTTAAAGTTTTAGGCCTGCTTTGCATTTCTTCTCATTCTTATCTCACAGAGTAAAATAGATGTGATCCAAACCCCTACAAACCACCACAATTGTTTCCTGTCAAACTGGAAACAGTTAAAAGAAATACCAGAAAGAAATGTACTTACAGTATCTGTCTAACAGCAGAAGACAAGAGAAGCTCAATCAACTTAAGTTCAATACAAGCAGAAGTTACAACTCTAATCAATCAGACAAAGAAAAGAAAACATAAGTGTCAAAAGCATAGTAGGAAACGGTAACTGAGAGCTGAAACTACTAGAGAGATATAATTTCTGTAGTGAAGGTAAACAAACAGCAGAACATATTAAAATATTTTTCAGCTGATATATTAATTATTGTCTTTATATTAACTCGTGATGCCTCTTCTAAAAGCCATGCTCTAGTCCAACAGGAAACTAAATTTGAAACAGAAACCAGTTGAGAAAATTTTGCATTTTATCACTGTTAACATCTGTCCCTGAAATCTGTTACTTGCCATCTACTTTCCTTATCTGTATTTTGTTCTATTCTTGGGTTGGCTGAACAATACATGTTAGGAAAAGATAATATTAGCAATGTATTACGTGTGTTACACATAGGTCGATATAACCACGGGAAAAATGACTTTCCTTGTGGATTTGTGAAAATCTTGAACACACACCTCATAGAGCATAAACAGGGTGCTCTTAGGTATGTAATAGTGTGTGTGCAGTATGACTGCACAGTGAAGTTTAGGAGTAATGACAGAAGACATATCTAGAGATGCTCAATATCTGTATTTAGACCACTCAGTACTCCGCATAGTTAACATGCATGACCTTCTGCAGTTTCTGCAGTACATCTATCCCACAAATAAAAAACAAACGTCACGAGAAACTTTAGGTTTCCTAAACTAGGCTTCCTTTGAACACTGACAATGAGGATCTATTTTCACAGAAATTGTAAAAAAAAAAAATACAAATCCCTTAATATCCCTGCATAAAAAGTAACTCAACAAATTTCTTTAACACATTTATAGCATTTCTTTTCCTTGTACATTTTTCCTTTGATTCACTTAAGCACTCGAAACAGCCAAAGTAAAACAAATGAAAATAAATAAAGAAGATGAAGAGCAGCCTTTAAGCATGGCCTTCCTTGGTTTAGAGTTTAATGAACTTATGAAGAGATTAATTGTCTATTTCATATGGGGTCTGCTGCTTTTATGTCATATTTAAATTAATTACATATAGAAATATTAGTACTCCAAGACACAGGTGTGACTTTCCTAAAACAAAGCTTAATAGAAACTCAAGATTTATTAGTACAGACACGGGGACAATTTTTTTTTTTTTCAGGTTTTGATTATATTTACTCCAAATATTTGCCACAGAAAAGAAACATAATTCAGTTTTGACCAGAAAAAAATTCTGCAGAGAAATTATTTCAATGGCAAATTTCAAAAACAATGCACTTCACTCATTCATATACTATATCAAAACATGATGCAGAACATGCAGAAGAGGTACAAAGTCATTGAAAATTTTGTTTGCTTAAACAAATGCACGTTAATATTATTTTGTGCTTTACACTGCAGGGTTTTTGCTTATTATTCCTAAAAAATATATTTTGTCTAAACTTTTAATCATTACCACATTTGTTGCTGCAGTCACACCAGCACTAAAGGAATGATAATATTATGATGAAAAAATAAAAACATCATAATGATAAAAATAATTAAACATATCATGGACAAGGAAAGCTAGAATTAGTGAGGGACATTCCTATTCCATTTATTACAAGTTTGCATACACTTTCCTCTCTCTAAACTTGATTTTTCTATAATAAAAATGTCTGTAAAATATTTAACATTTTACCTATTCTTACTCCTCAATTGAATTACAGCTTTACAAGATACAGAATTAGATTTTTTTTAAAAAAGGGAGATAGTTTTTCCAGTAAAAGCAAAATGCAGGTTTCTACATGCATCCTGTGGCCTATTTAATATATAATTTTATGGCTGCAGTCTTTGAAAATTAGATGGAGAATGATGTAAACTTTAACAGCATAGTCATGCCTTCTGAGTATGATAAAAGAACAAGCAAAAATTTTCCCTGTCCTTGAGTCAATTTCTAGTTCTAGAATTCACATAATTCAAGGTGAAATACCTGGAGAGTGTTAATTACTTTTAATGCCAGTATGTGTTAATTCACTGAAATGTCATGCTTCAAATGGTATTTTTGAAGGTAGGGAATGTTAGAATTGTTAGAACTCTTTTTTTTTTTTTTCGTTCTTGAGAAAAAGGACATTCTGTATATGATCCAGGAAAGACTAGTCCTGACAAGAATTTCTTCTATGTATGAGAGGCTATCACTACACTTAAACTTCAACTAAGTCTTAAAAATAGACCACATACAGAGAAGAACTGAGACCCGATTTGTTCAAACAAGTCAGGTTCTTAAGCATGTGTGTGTGTCGTGATTCAGGAATGGAAGTCCCCAGTTTAGTGCTCCCCCTGAGACTCTCTAAACCACGCTGCCTCTCAATCTCCACCCACCCCTGCCCTGCCCCTGGGCTGGGAATCGGCATTACCCTGCTGCTCCCTCCACCGTGCTTACTCAGTCAGAGGAACCACTTCTCCGCTGAAAAGACTCCCTTACCCCCAACCCCAGGGAAGATGTGATGGGGTATAGAATAGCTTCTAGGTCCTGGACATGCCCTTCCTGGCTACTGAAAAACTGAACCCTTTCATGGCTGGAAACAGGACTGTGTGAACATGTATGGCTCTATAGAGCTTCTATTCTCCTTAATTTTTGTCTAATGAAACTCTTTTTTTTTTTGCAGGGAATTTGTATGAGGAGCAGCTGAGATAGTCACAGACAGTTCTTTTACTCAAAATGTACATAGTGCAATTATGCTGAAATACATGCCATACAAAATGTGATTTTTCTTTTTTTTGGAGCAATATTCTTTTAATTACATTTATTGGACGAGTATTCAATAATTTACAACACGACAAGAATCTGTTTCACACTTTCCTAATTGGATAATTATACATGCAAGAGTTACAGAATAAAATGGGAGAACATTATTTAAGGCAAAATTTTGCCACAAATTAGTACTACCTTTAAGAAAGCATGATTCTTATACATGGTATTAGTAATCAATTAAGCTTTCACAATTTCACACTAAAGCATATACATACAAAACCAATGTAAGCAAGCCTCTCCAGGAACTTTGACATAAATTGCTATAATTTCACTGCCCTGAATTAGTTACATAAACTGTAGCATCACTTGCAGACCTTCCCTTTTTCAAAATGTGCAACTGAAGTATTTGCGCATTTCACTTTACCATCTTGCATGCTAAGATGATAAAGACTTTCTTCCTTTTTATTACATGGTGTCTATCCACAGCTAATGCTAATTTTGACTTGTGCATTTGAAAGTATATAGTTGCTGTGTCAGCATTTGATTACAGCTCTGGACAACCAAATACCATTTAAAAAAAATATTTCCTCCTAACTTCATGACTGTTTTACTCAACTGTGTATTCTATTGTCTCCAAAAGCCTTCTCCTCTCCAGTTTCTATGACCCTATTGCACTTAAAGCACAAACAAAAGGGCACAAAATATCCTGGTGCTCCTATTTCTCCATATAAGATCAGTGGATATATACTGCTGCTATGATAAATTTTCTGCTTTATTTCAAATTGTATGTAATATTCAAAGGCATGTAATATGAAATAAGTGGTTCTTGAAAATTGTGATTCATAAGCAGAACAATACAATATGTCGAATTTTAATAAATAATTTATGCCAACTTATTCCAAATGACCTTCGTAACTCAATCATTCTACCACTCATGAAAAATGAAGCCATGAAAGCTTATGTAAATAAGATATTTTACATGATACTGGTATATACGGACTCAAATAGAAACACTGGATTTAAATTCAAAGGACAGATATAAATTTCATCACTTCCATTGACCATTAATTTCTTTGATATAACTTTCTTGCAAGGGAAATTTACAAATTTCAGAAAACGGTTTCACACACTGCCCATAAACTCGAGATTTTAGATTTTGAAATCTGTCAACATGTATATGCTTAGATGAGTACAGGAATGTTATTATGTGAGTGTGAATTTGCCATGAGTGTGTGTGTCATGTTAGCGTATGTCTTTAATTCATGTCTTTAAAGCAATGATTATTTTTTATTATAAATCAAAATTCAGTAAAATGTGTCAGAAAGAAGCAGATCATAATCTCTTAAAACAGGTCTTTAATTGATTCTGCTTTGATCTTTGACAGAAAAGAAAAAGGAAAAAAAAAGAAGAAACCTCTCCAGGAATCATATAAATGTAAGTGCAAAGGTGTTTTGCTCTATAAGTCAGGTATAGTATCATTCAAAGTGTTTTTCTGTATGAAGTCATGTATTTAGTCATGTAACAAGAAGGAAAAGTTCTAAAGGCATCCATCTACAAACGCCTTTGGAATTTTTTGAGGAAGAAGCCATGGATATATTTAATAATTAAAAAAAAGGGGGAGGGGAGAAGAAAATAACAAAGAAGGAAACCTCATGGAAAATAGTGCTCTGGGGATTTGATTCCTTCTTTTTATGCGTTGCTGTTTTTGAGTGAGTACAGGAAAGGAAAAGTATATTGTTTTCTCTAGATCATTTCAGAAAGATTTTGCAGCAAGAAAAAGTTACTATCTTAATTTCCTTTGGCAAGTGAAATGTGGTTTACTGTACCTGGAAAAAAGATCCACTTCTTCCAGGACTTAAAAAAAAAAAGTAAATATGTAGTAGACTGCCTCAAATTAATACTTAACCTAATTCTGCTTTAAAAATAGCTTGTCCCCAAATATTTTTGCCAAATAATGACAATTAAAAACTGTGAGAAAAAATTATTTTCCAGTGCAACTCTTCCACGAAATAGTTATAAAGAAGGTGAAATTTCTGGAGGCTTCCCAGACTTAAGTATTTGCATGTCATATTGAGCAAGGCATATGTATTATATTCTTCAAAAAATGCAGAGCTGTTCAGGACAATTTCTAGGTTGCTATTATAGAAAGTTAGAAAAAGAAAACTTCACTGGTATATATCCAAATTGTTTTTGTAAGTATGTGAAAATATTTTCAGTGGAAAGAAGTCCAAATGGCTCTACAAGTTATTTAGTCCCTGTATCTTTGTTTAAAGCATGCAGATATGCCCAGTAAATAGCATGGACTTAGCAGAGTAGTTAGTTAATTCCTGTACAGTCAGAGGAACATTCTTGTGATCCCACTCTTGGTTTTGATAAAAAGAAAATCATTATCTGAAAAATCGAAAAGAAAACCAGCTTTGCTTCTAACCTCCTCAAATTTGATGTTTCCTTATTCGACCAGGAGAAAACAAGTGTTCAGTATTGATCAGTCACTGAAGTTTAAATGTTTTTTGAGAACGTGGCCTGAGAAGTGGACTTGCTGGCACTTACATGCTGTCCATCAAATTTGGTATATGTTATTTTTTCAGCTTTTCAGCTATTGCTAAAAATAGCAGTTTGCTGTGCATGAAAATAGACAGTTAGATTAGCTGCAAGAGGGTAAAGTTCCCAGATCATTTCTTTCCTAGTGGAGGGTGGTCTGAGGAATTTTAAGAGCTATTTCAGTAAGAGAAAAGGTGGAATAGCAGTGATTAGGTAGACCTGCTGTGTAGAAGCAGTTCCATGTCACCTACACTACATGGAAAGCAGATTTTGGTTTAGAGAGAAAGCAATAAACCTGAGTTAGTTCAAAGTGCAGAATGCAATTTTTTACAGAACAAAATATGCAGGTCTGATAATGTTCAGCTCAGCTGATGCTGGTCATATTTTATTCTTTTTTGCCAGGATCTCATGGCCAACTCCTAATTTATCATCAAGTGCTCCGATTTGAAAAGCCAAGTAGAAGTAGCTAGTTGGGACTACCATGAAGTGGTCACTTGAGACTATCATGTATGAGGAACAGTCAGTTCATAAGGAACAGTAGGACAGCATGGGTGTTGTTTTTATGTGTTTAAGAAAGAACTTTTTCTAAATGCACGGATCTAAGTTGTGATATTATAGGTAGGAGTAAAACATATTTTTAAACACTTATTCAATTAAACTCTTTAATCTTTTAAGTGTGAGAGCCTCTGAAAGACCATGTGAGAAGCCAATTCAGTTTGAATTCAGCCATTTTAATTTGCCTCAACTCTGGTTGTCAGAGGCGTGCGGGGGAAGAGATCGTACACACCTGCCACTTGCCGGAGGCAGCCAGGAGTGAGGGAAGCCTCATCTCTGGGGAGACTTCGCCTGGCAGCACCCCACACGAAGCAGGCAGTGGGAGACACTGTGGACGGGCTTCTCCAATCGGGTCATGAAGAGCTCTCCACCAATGGACAGCAAGGAAGTTTGGACTGGACCAATGGATCCCTGTCCTCGGGCAGACTTTGAGAGGGGCCAGAGGGGTATAAAACCAACTGCATCAGGGCTCGCCGCTGCTCCCTGGGGCTCGTTACTGTTCATTTGCGGGCTCACTCGCTCCCCTCCTTTGCCCTGGCCCCAGCCTACCTTCCTTCTGGCTCTCCTGCCCTCACTGTTTTGCCCTTGCACTTGTCCTGCCTTCCTGACCGCTGCCTTGCTACTCCATCCCTCGTCCTTGCCCGGACTGCGTGCATCCAGCCCTGCTGTGCTGATCCAGCCATCACCGCCCACCCTGCCACCCCGATCCAGCCGGTCACCGTGACTCTGTCCAGGGTCCTGCGCCTCCCATCCGAGTGCCCACTCACCGTGTGTCCAGTGCTGTCATTCTGGGAGCCACGCCTGTGGAGCCGCCCCCCTCCGGGAGCCGCACAGGCTCGCTAAGACCCAGCTCGTCCACAGACAGGCAGCGTGCACACCCCCTGCCACCCAGACACTAGCAGCACTGCCCTGACTCGCTGGTGGTAACACCCTCTTTTTCTCTCTGTCCCCTCTCTCTCCTCTCCTCCAGTCCTTTTCCGTTTTCCTTTCTTCTTCTCTGTCTCTTCTAGCCTTCTTTCGCTCAGGCAACTCCTTTTCCTTCTCGTTTTCATCATCAATAAACAGCTCTCAGATACAAAGTTTGCCTCGGTTGGCTTCATTTCGTTCCCAACCATCCATTTTTAAAAGAACTCCTGTCAGTTCTCTGCAGTGGAATGTGACAGACCGCTGAGATTGCCAGACAGACTGATGAGTACTGGCAATAGACAGAATGGGAAAAAAGAAAAAAAAAGGCAAAACAAAAACCAACTTTAATTAAGCCTTAGATCAGCTTGAAACTATGTCATGCTTAGAGACCTTCCTTGTTTAACATCTTATCATTGTTTAAGGAGATAATTTTATATCATAAATACATATAAAATAAATTATATAATGAACAATGTATAAGAGCCTGCTTACCGAGATTTTCCCATCTCTCACAGCTTTGTTTATATTGAAATGGTGGATAAGCCAAATAATTTCAGCACAGTATTTACAAACTCCTTTCCTACAAACATAGTCTTGAGATGTCTTTAAAAAATAATTAAGAATAGACATTTCTATCTCATAAATTTTCACAAAGATCCTTCCTTAACAAACTTTCAATAATTTTCCATAAGCCAGTTGAAGGCTTTCAGTATTCATGCATGGCAGCCCACAACCCACCAAGAGCCCACCAGAGGTTGTAAAGAGTAACTTGATGGTTGTAAAGAGTAACTTCATTTGGAGTTTCAGTTAACAATATCAGACTTCCACATATCCCCAGACAGTCTCACCAGATTTCTAAGCACCACAAGGCAAATTCAGCATGACCATCTGCCCTCTAGGTCCATTGTACTTGAAGTATCTCAGCAGTTACTCAGCCAGTTAAATTAGTGTATCATCCATCAACTATTTGTTCAGTCAAGAAAGTGGATCTATATTCTAGTGATGGAAGAAAGTAAATGAATTTATTTACCTATGTATATTTATTAGTTTATGTTGTGTGAATAAATGTTGCAGCTGTTTCCTGTGACTCCACCTCTCATTATTAAATGCTTTTATCCTTGTGTGTCTCTTCTTAATTCCAAAACCAAATCATTCCTGTGATGTACTGCCTTGCAGAGGAAGACAATTAGCAGTAATCATTGAAAAAAAAGTAAGTGTTTCAATGGAGCAATTAATGATTGAAAAACGGAAAATATTTTTCGTGTTGACTACATACAGATGCAAGAAAGCTCTTCTAATTTATACCAGCTCAAAGGTCACCTGTAACTGACGTTTAAAAACAGCATTGTCTCCATAATTCTCTTCATTTCACTATGAAGACTGACAACAGAAATACTCATGTGGCCTCAGCAGAATTTATCTTGGAAGAAGAACTGTGTGTTCTAGTTGTTTTCACACAATTCACTAAACATTATGAAGATCTGCAGCAATGAATATATGAAGATCATAGTCCAAGCTTAGAGCTGAGGGTAAAAAACTTTTTTAATAATAACTTATTGTCAGAAAATATCATTTGTTCAATGCCTTTTTACTTAACCATTAATAATCTACTTTGATGTGTTCACTAATTCTTTAATAAGAAGTTCAAAATGATGTAATAAATGGTAGTACATTGTGGGTGGCGGCGGGGACAGACGGGGAGCGAGGACGGACGGGGAGCTGGAACTGCGCTGAGCCGGGGCTTCCCCTCGGTGCGCAGGCGTGGGGCCAGCGGGGCTCTCTGGTTGGCTCTCCTCGCTCAGCCATGCCCGCACACACCTCGGAGTGGCCAGAAGCCGCCGGTGCCCCGCCTATGCCGCGGAGTATAAAACTGTATCTTTGAATTGTAAAGCGCTCTTTCTGTGCTCGCTTTTGGGCAGATTAAAAGCTGCTTGGAATAGCACAAAAGCAGCCTTCTTGTGCCTTTCTCCACCTCCCTGAGAAAAGCCGAGCGCCTCCCGCCACGCAGTGAACGGAACACAAAGTTGCCGTTCGAGCCGCCTCACCCCGGGACCGCCGAAACCTCTGCTGTGCAGCAGCTCCAAGGCGTCCCTGTGTTCTCCTCTCCAGGAGGATCGGAGACTGCCTGAATCAGAGCCAAAGAGGGGCTCGGGCTGGTAGGAGATATCCCGGGGCAGGCGAGCGATAGTACATAGGAAAACACAAGAGAATATAGAGAATGCAAGGCTTTCTCGTCTTCACATTTCTAGACTGAAGTCTGATCTGTGAAAAACTGAAGCAAAGCTGATTAAATGGTGCTTAGTGATGGAACCGCAGTGCTCAGAGACTGCTAAGAAATGCTTAAAAACTGGGGAGAAGTCTGAATTCAGACAATGCACATTCACCTCTGAAGCTGAAACATGAGATCATAGTTTTCAAAGAATAAAAAGAGGTGCAGAAGAAAAGAAGTCTTCCTAAGTCATGAAATGGAGACAATGCTATGTGGTCCCTCCTTTTTTGAGTAGACCACACGGAGGTAGAAGTAAGCAGTGAGGACCCTTTCGTCAAGGGATAAATGATGCTGCATTTTCAGGCCTGAATAGAACTTCAGTTTCAGATACTATATAACATTTTTGTGAATGACTTGAGAAAAATTATACTCTTCTATGGATTTCTATCTGTCTGTGTTCTGTCATTGATATGTCTGTGTATGGAGAAGAGATATGTGCCCATCTCTGCAAGGAAGAGTTCTTTAATAGCTTCCTAAAAATGTTTTCTGTATGTCAGGTTGGCATGAAATTAGTTAATATATTGTGAGCTAAAGATGTCTTTCTTAATCCACTACATTTGATTTGGTTCTAGGCTTTGTTGTTTTACATAGTAAAACATAACATCTCAAAGAAAGTAGGATCAATGATGGAAAGTGGCAAACCAGAGATGTTCTAAGTGCCTGAAGGAATTTTCACTTTCTTCAGGTAAGATATCATGTGCAGAATGCTTGTGTGAGTCCTACAGACACATATACTTCACCTATTTGAGTCAACACACTGGATTAACTAAAATGCTTGCTGAGATTTAACTTGCTAGTCAATTTAGGATTCCAAACTCCCCATAATGATTCTTAACAAAAATGCGTGCAAAATAATCTCAGCTTCACAGCATGATAAGTGAATATCCAGGTGCTTATTTAACTGCTTTTAATGTTTTGATTTATTTATTTGATTTTTAAGTGTGGCTTTTCATTCTGTAGATTCACCATGTATGTGTTTAATGTCTACTGGCTGTTTAATAGATTCCTGGAAAACATGTGCGCTTTCTTACTCCACCGAACTGCAAGCTCTGAAAGCACAAGTTCACTCAGGTATTTGTATTCTTTTAGGCCCTGTTTCCAAATCAATTCTGATGTGCAACTGTAACTAATTCAAGGAGAACTCGAGGGAAAGTGCTGCCAAATGAACTGGAAAGTCATCATCACATTTTCCTTCCTTAACAAGTAGAAAGAGCTGTTAAATTTTTTAGACAGTCATACCAGCACTAGGAAGCCTGAGATGACTCGTCATCCTAGAGAAAGACATGTGAGATTAGATTTGTTCTTGCAGACCTTAAGTCTACTCTTATAGTACTGCAATGAATCTTTTCAGGGGTCTGACTACTGAACTTATAGTCTTGTGAAAAAGCACTGGTCAGATTTACTTTGAGGTTTAGTTATCTCTACAAAACACTGGGCTTTCAAGGGGAAGGTGGGAGAAAGAGAGATGGGTTCAACTCAGTTTCCTCATCTCAGAGCACCAGCTGACTTTGATGTCAGAAAAAAGTAAAGAACATGCAAATCTTTAGAAATGCTTAGAAATTCTTATGTCAAACAGGACAGTCACAGTAGTTTTCAACCCTCCCCTTCTCTTCCTAAAGCTACTGCTGCCCACCTGTTTGTGTTACAGAGGAAAGTAGCGATACTGAATCCCACCAGCGACTGCTACCTTTGACAAATACCAGACTGGGGTATCAAGAGCGTTTGACACCCTCACAGGGCCAGCCCAGCATCCTCTCTTGTGTCTGGACAATACTGCTGGAGAGAGAGCTCTTGGATTTTAAAACTCATCATCAAATGTTGCTTCTGGCACATTTTGATTCTGAGTAAATGGATTACTGAACAAGGCCCAGCTCCAGCCTTCACTGCCATGCCATTTATTTAAACAGATTGAACCTGAGGTAGGAGGCTATGACAGAACCTTACAGAATCTCATGTCCTTGGAAATTATTTCTTTCCTCCCTCCTTTCCTGTTATTCATAGAGTCAAGACACACACACAGAGAAAAAAATCAAATCTCCAAAAATCAAGAAAATAGAAAATTTAAACAAGTCAGGCTCTGTTCTTAAAAGATAAAGGGAGCAGCAGAATTTCTGAGCACCCTAGTGAATTCTGGTACTGAGGTAGAGCAAAGGACCTGAATGTGACCAAAGGTATTACAAAATGGCTGGCAGTAGGTGTAGGCAGCAAAAGCTTTGTCTTTTTCCCTTTGCCAGCTGTGCCCAGCCCAAGGAAAAGCTGGCTGCTCCTTAGCTGTGTTGGGAAGGAAGGTTGTGTTGCGAAGTTCTGCCTATGGAATCTCCTGTGAAACAGCAGTCGCCTCTGCTAAGCTTAGTCCAGCAATATCCTCACTGAGGGCAAGTCTGAGGCAGGAGGTGTGAGACATCTCTGGTTACAGTGGACTTCTAGACAATCTGCCTTTTGGCTGAAGTTTGCTTTTTTCATGTTTCTTTGTCTATTTTGAAAGCTGATGGAAAACTGTCCAAGGATGGGCAAGTATATGAAGAAGCACTGATGTGCAACCTGCTGTCACTCAATTGGAAATGGTGCTGCAAGGGAGATAGTCTGTGTCTTGTTTATCTAAAAACATTAGGAGAAATCAAAATCTGCCACAATTACTAACAGTACTTACAACTTCTGCCTTTTCTGAAAGAAAAGTCTAAACATAAAAGAAGCTGAATATGGTGTGCAAAATGGGAAAGTAAGAAATAAAATCATAAATAAAATAAGTAAGTGAGATACTGTAATTTGTATTTTAACATATCTGGGATCAAATGTTGAAGTTATAAATCAAATGTTGAATTTATAAGGTAGAGTCTATCTTCAAGATGCCCTTCAGAGGAAAGAAGACAAGACATTCAGGATATCTTTTAATTTTATTAAAGTAATACTGTGTAATATATGGGAAATTCTGCCTGATTTTTAAGATTTTAAGTACATTCACTTGCAACAAGTAAAATGTTTCTGAGAAAGCTTTCATGTTGGAAATATATTGAAGGGTTGGGAGGTGGCATTTCTGAACTGGAGAAGTTCCTACGGACCAAAGAATTGAGACTAATTACACTAAATATTTACAGACAGAAAAACATACCTAAGTTTATCTTTCCAGACCCAGACATATCTTTAAAAACTTACCTGTGTTCTATTTATTGTGATAGCCTAAGTTTGTAGATTTTCTTATGTGTTTTCCCAACCTTATACCTTTTTAAAAATAAGCACTTAAACATCCTAACATTAAGGGGTTTTTATGTTTCTTTCCTAAAAGTAGATCTCTAACAATTCATTAACATCCCTCAAGATAGAGGAATCAAGTATTTTAATGAAATGCCTGAGTTGTTTTTAAGTTTTTACTTTTCAATATATTATTTCTGTTATCTTTCATGGTTGAATATCATGAGATAAGCTATGATATGATTAAACTAGGAAAGTTTCTAAAAAAATATTATAGTACTCTTACGTACTCAGCTATGACATTTGAGGAAGACTGTGATATGAATCTTCTGACAACAGTGATGCTCGGTTTATACTGTAAATATTCTTATTCTCATTATTGACCCCCCAAAAATTCATAACT
The DNA here is from genome assembly GCA_013397775.1 of Eulacestoma nigropectus. Taxonomy (NCBI): domain Eukaryota; kingdom Metazoa; phylum Chordata; class Aves; order Passeriformes; genus Eulacestoma; species Eulacestoma nigropectus. The sequence continues at coordinate 120,926 of VZTE01002772.1, forward strand.
CTTGTCCATTTCTGGTCTATTGATGTATTTTAATGTTCATAATTATTCTTTAGAGATTAATTAATTTTATTATTTATGCATCACATACAGAACAACCAGAGAATCAGACCCACAAGCATGGGTTTGTGAAAGGCAGGTCCTGCTTGACCAACCTGATCTCCATCTGTGGCGAGGTGATCCACTCACTGGATGAAGCAAAAGGCTGTGGATCTTGCCTGCTTGGACTTTGGTAAAGGCTATGATACTGTAACCCACAAAAGTCTCCTGGACAAACTGGCTGCTCATGGCTTGAACAGGTGTACTGCTTGCTGTGTGAAAGACTGGCTGAATGGTCAGCTCCAGGGAGTGTTGATGAATGGAGTTACATCCAACTGGTGGCCAGTCAACACTGGTGTTCCCCAAGGGTCTGTGTCAGAGACAGTTCTGTTCGATGACCTACACGAGGGAATCAAGTGCATCGTCAGTTGGTTTGCAGGAGATACTAAGTTGGGTGTGTGTGTTGATCTCTTGGAAGTCAGGAAGGCTCTGAAGAGGGGTCTGGACAGACTGGATCAATGGTCCAAGCCCAGCTGCGTGAGGTTCAACAAGGTGAAGTGCCAGGTCCTGCCCTTGGGTCAAACAGCTCCATTCACTGCTACAGGCTTGGGACAGAGTCTGGAAAGCTGCCCGGGGGAAAAGAACTTGGGAGTGATGGTTAAAAGCAGCTGAACATGAGCCAGCGTGTGCCCAGGTGGCCAAGAAGGCCAAAGGCATCCTGGCTATCAGAAATAGTGTGGCCAGCAGGACCAGGGAAGGGATCATCCCCTTGTACTTGGGTCTGGTGAGGCCTCATCTTGATTCCTGTGTTCAGTTCTTGGCCGCTCACAACAAGAGAGACACTGAGGTGCTGGAGTTTGTCCAAAGAAGGGCAATGAAGCTGGCAAAATGTCTGCAGAAGAAGTCCTATGAAGAGAGGCCAAGAGAGCTGGGGTTTTATTAGCCCGGAGAACAGGACACTCAGGGGACATTTATCACTCTCTTCATCTACCTGAAAGGACAGATAATGAACAAGGACCTCATTGTAGTGAGGTGGAGGATGGTCTCTTCTCCCAAATAATAACAACAGTGATATCAAAATTGGTTGAATAGAAACTTTCTAATAGAGTTTTGAGTATTAGATGGCAGGCATTCTTTATTACAGTTCACTGGTCAATAGGAGGATCCTTCCTCTAATTGAGTGCACCGAGTATCAGGTGAAGTTTTATCATACACACTGATTACATATTCATTAGCTATCCCTGCTTACTTGATATTATTACTGAACAAGGAATAATATTTCTTTTATTTTGCAGATAAAAATAGCAGAATAAAAGTGCATATATATGTTACTTTATTTTGCACAGTTGCACCCCTTACTGGAAATCCTTATATGGTCTTTCAGGGATCTTCTTTGGTGGTCTTCAGCATCCGCTGTTGTAATATTCTAGGTGGTCATTCCTTGACCCCAGCTCCTGAGTAAGCACAATACTGTTGTTTTGCATGACTCCTGCTTTGTCAGCCTTACAGAGCTGAGCTGGCATCCTGCTTGCCTGGGTTCCATTCTTTATCTACTTCGCTGAAGGTGTCTTCTCCTTCTGCTGTTCTGTTCTACTGTCCCTACCAATAGAACAACAGGAAACAGCATCTATGTGTCCCAGAGAAGATTTAGATTTGATATTAGGAAAAAATCTCTTCTCTGAGAAAGGGTTGTCAAGCACTGGAACAGGCAGCCCAGGGATGTGATTGAGACACCATCCCTAGCAGTATTTAAAAGACAGGTAGACTTGGTGCTTATGGACATCGTTTAGTGGTGGTCTTGGCAGTATTGGGTTTCAAGTTGGATCTTAAATGTCTTTTCCAAACTAAACAATTATTTGGTTCTATGAATTAGGTCTTAAGTGAAAAAGATCTATATTCTATTTATTCAATTTGTTTTTACCTTGTGTTTTCCTTTTCAAAGTTCTCTTTTGGCATGAAATGGTTACTACATTCTTTAGTATGTAATTATCTAGACTGTTAACTCAAAATTTGGAACGTGCTCATAATTCAAAGCAATGCAATAATCCAAGCATTTATAAGTGTTTTCTCTTTAGGGAAAAATAAAAGCCCTGTCCATTCAGTCTTGTACAACATTTAGGGTTTCAATACAGTTTCAAGGGAATTGGAGAGTCTAATAAATTCTAAAGAATAACGATACATTAAGATCTGAATTTGCAGTAAATCTCTGTTGTCCTCTTTCTTAATTGCATGAAAAAGAATTCTTTTTTTTCCTCTCATTTTTCCACATTTTTTTGTTCATGCATTCATATACCCAGATCATTCTTTCTGTGGCAATGCAAATCTAAACCAAAGAAAGTAGATATAAAAAATATAGGGTCAGAGTTTGTAGATAAGAACTGTCACCTCTTGGATCAAGGCTCCACCTAGCCTAGCATCCTATCTGTTGGCAAGCAGAAGCAGTCACAGAGGGAAAAATAAATAAAACAAGGTCTTCATGGTTTCTGGTGACTACAGCTGAGTCTTGAGAGTTCCTGTGTTTAATGCCTATCTCGGACTTATACTCTATCAATTTCTCTGATCTTTTTTGCTAAGTATGTACATTCTTAGTCACTATTAGTATCTGGAGCATTGAATTCCACAGAATATTCCTTATGTCTATGATTTTAACAATTATTTAACTAAAATTTTCCAACTCATATTTTCCAGAACTTTTATTTATTAATCAGTGTGGATTAAAATATTTTACATGTGTTCTTTTAAGTTTTTACCTTGCCATAAAACTGGTCTCCAAATACGACTCCTTGTTCCCACAAGTTCATTATTTCATTGGATGTATTTCTGGGACAAAGTTAAGAAGAGACACAGTATTTGGATGGAGAGTATACTCAAAGGTTTTCTCTTTCAACAATGTCAGCACTTTCACTTGGACATATCTTGACTGTCCCATTCCTTAGTTTATTATAAGAAATAACATCATCCCAAGTACTGGACTAGTATCTTGTTCTAAAATAGGCTTGTATCTGCAATAACACAGAGACACTGTGACTACTAAAATGTTACCCTTGTTTTCTTTCTAGCAAGAGGTAGTCTCATCACAGCATCTTGAGAGGAACCCTAAGCAATCTTTAGTATCTCCTGCTTGAACTAAGACTGCAGTAAGATTAATTGAGCATTAAACTGTGAGACAAATGGGGTTGCTGGCCTAATTTGAAACCCTGTTAAGCCTCAAATATATACTTAACAATGTAATATGAGGCTTAATTAAGATTTTTTTGAAGGAAAAAAGAGGAAAGAATGTTCCTAATAATTTATTTAATAAATGATTCTCTTTTCCTGTTCGAATTATGAACAGCTACCGAATGAATGCAGTTTCAGAGACAATATTTTGCCTGGAAACTTTCCAGGAAATATAAAAAGAAACTCCACACCTTTAGAACCACAAAAATAAGAAGATGTCTAGAAACATATTATTTACTTACTACTTTTGAGCAGTATCTCCAGAGACTTTTCAGACTTCTGAATTATTAATTGCATAGACACTGCAAAGAATCAATTTTATTATTCTTTCAAAGTCTGTAACAATTCTTACTAAGACATTTCAGCTTATTGGGTCAAGGCTTGTACTGAGAGACTTTAGCTTATGGATCACTGATTTGGCAGACTGTAATAGCTTCAGCCTGACAGGTCAAAGTCGATGTATCATGCCTCTTTATATCCACCTCTAGAAAAAAAAAAAAAAAACCACTATGCCCAAGAACAGAAAAATTGATTTTGTCTGTCTGTGTCCTTCAAGTATTTGAGCCATATTTCAGGCTTACATTATATTATTTTAGTTCATTAGGATATCTCTCACCAGTAAGGTGTTTTATATAAAAGGAAAAGTCAAATATGGCATTACAGTGCCATTCTATGTACTTGCATTAGCCAATACAAGGAGAACGACCTATTCATAGAAGCTAAACTAAACAAATAATTTGTCTTTAAAATAATAGCTACAAAGCTCTACTTACACAAGTTTTCTTGTTTATTTCATTACTTACTGAAGTAAGTAATATAAGTAGCCTTATAAATTACTTGCTGATGAATTACATAAAAGTCAGGCCTGCATTTCCACTCTCTACTGTAGACATACTTGGTATTCCCATTTGCCAAACACAACAGTAATACAGCCACTCTTCCAGGATCCACATAGACCCTTTGTAGTGCTATATCAGGACAGTTACCTAATGTAGATACCAGCTGTGAAACCTTTGTACAGCTTTCTCTTCCCTCTCTCTTGGGATGTCACAAACTGTTGGGTACAAAACATGATTTTTAAAAAAACCTCTGGTCCCTTCTGTCAGTCAAATCTGGCCAACAGAGAATTACCTTTTGCAGAGTGTAGCCTTTCTCCTCAGTCCTGCAAATACCAGGACAGCCTCCATCTCCTTGTTAAACATTTTACAAATGAATTGGCCTAGAAAACACGCATGCATACCCATTATATATTTGCCCTCTAAGCACAACTGTGTATATAGCAGGATGTTCTGTGGATTCTGCTGCTTTGTATTTAAGAAATTATGCCTGTATTTGTTTCCAATTTCCCTACCTATAGGAGATCATTTCTCAAAACCAGTATGTATTTAAAGAAAAAAAATTAAGCAGCATCATAAATCATTCAGCAAACACCCCAACTCTATTCATAGCCATACATATGTTGCCAGTAATACAGATAAATATAGACTCATAGAAATACACACACAGACTTTGAGAAAATATGCCTCTAGACAGAAACATATTGTGCATATGCAAATAACTGTCTGGCACTGAAGCTTTGCCCTTTAGCATTCACTTAACTGTATCTCTTTCCTACGCCTGCTCCCTCCCGTTTTTCCATCTGTTTATTTTTTCAAAGCTTCATTTAAGAATATGGTACAATTTCTCAAAAATCAAGAAATATGGTCCTGCAATTATAACTGCCAGGTATAACATACAATATTGCTTGAGAGAAGTGAAAAAAGATATAGATGAGACTACATTCAAGTTTTCCTACAAAGGTTACAGGAAATGGGTTTTATCCTTTCTGTCCCAATGATGTTCGTTCCTGGTTAGTTTGCAGGCCTGGTTGCTATACTTTAAAGAAGCTGTATAACCCAGGCTTGTGATCAGCTTCCTTAATTTATTTCCCTTGAAATGACAGGGCTGGCAAAGGCAGGCTGGCTTCTCAGATGTCTAGATTACACTGTAGCTATGGAAACAGGTGTTAAAATGCTATGAATTTCAAGTTACACTGATATTCTGCACATCACGTTCTGTACTGATGACAGGTTATTTTACATGCTGACCAATACAACAGCATCAATCTTACTGATTTACATAAGACTGTCAGTTAAGAGAGTCTCCATGATGAACTTGGGGAGCTTTCTTGTGGTTTTACTCTCAATGTGCACACATAGTTGAACGCGTGCATATGCAGGAGCAGTACCTGCTACTACACCGTTCCCGAAGTCTTAAGGGCAAGAAGTGCAGGTGCCTGAAGTCAAATCATTATGACTTTTCCAGCATAAGAATTATTTATCTTTTCTCTTTTCTTTGTTGAAGAAACCACCTCTTTGTCCATGCTTATGTAAAGAACTGACTCACATCTGAAGACCTGCAGTAGTTTCCTTGGTTTTGCATAAGGCTGTGGGGAAAAATCCCAAAACCTTGGAGGAGTGGAGGGAAACATAACAAAATAAATATCTTTTTGCTTTGGTACAAAATTGTCTGATCACCATCTCTGCCTCCTGTTGTGACTTCTGTAGAGGCTACAGCAGCATGAGGGTCCAGGTAGGACGCCAGACCACTTCCCATTGTCCTGCAGAGAATTCAACTCAAAATAGCAGCATATTGCACTAACCTTCCTCATCACAAATGGTGAAGTCAGAAAATAGTTTTTGTATGATTTTGTATCCAGATGAATGAGCTACCGAAATCACAAGTTTTCAAATAAACTTTCCTGGTCTCCCCCAGGCTTGTTCTCACTGTCTTTTACTTTGATACACCCACATTATCTACTCCCTCACAGTCCTGATGTTTGGGTGAGAGATTTATGTTTTTCCTATGTATGGATATTCCCCAATCAGCTCAACATCTGCTTCTTCCTTTGTGCCACACAGTCAGTACAATCCTTCCTGAACATGCCTCTTCTATCAACAGGGCCTTTTTCAGTTTTCTGGTATTTATCATGTTTTTCATATCTCTTATTCAGAGCAATTCAAACAGTGATGAATTTAGATTTGGTGTCAAACTGTATTTTTATTCCTCACGGTTGTGTAAACTGAAAAGCTTTTCCTTCCTGAATGAACCTTTTTTGAACTATGTTGAACATGTACACTATATCTGGCATGAAAAGCTATCTTGTCAAAGCTCAGTCTTAAATTACTTTCGAAAGCATGATAAACCAATAATCACCCTGAACAATTTTAAAAATGTGAAGGTTTTGCTATGCAGTTATAAAATTCCTATATAAACATATCAGTGGGAAAATTTAAGATAAACTGGTCCAAGAGAAATAAAACACATTAGAAGTTAGGTAGTCAAACATGTAAACTACTTTACCGGTGACATGGATGATATGAGCTGCAGTCTGAAATCCCCTATCCATAGTCCGTGCAGCTGTGAATGGCCATACTGCGTCATAGCAGTTCCAAGAATTTATTCTGCTTTCGAGCAACCCCTGCAGAGCTCAGTTATTTACTTTACATAAGCATGTATGAAACAGCATAGAGGTAGTTTTCTTTGTATGGTGAGGGCCTCCTCACAGAGATTTGAGGTAGGGCCAAAGACTTTTGTATGAGTCACAGCACCACTATTATATAAAAACATTTCCAGGAAATTGTGGGTTTGAACTAATTGCACAGTAGACTAAAACATCTCTGCACACCAATGGAGAACTTCAGAGTTATTTAGTTCTCTGAATAAAATATTTTATAAATGAAAAACCAAAAGGATTATTTCTAAAATTTTGAAATACATATGCTGGAAAGTCAAAGTTAAGATGAGGATAGTCATCATACTTCCTCCTCTAGTTTCAAGAAGGTTAATGTATGAGCTTAAAGAAGAATGAGGAATAAGAAGCTTAGTCCCTCTTGCTCATGTAGGCAACACTATTGAAGCAAATTAAAGGAATAATTATTGAATTTCAACACTGTTTATGTTCACATTTGCATGATTAGATGAAAGAAGTTTGAAGGCCTTTCTTGTTTTGCCTCCCTTTCAAACCCTCTCTGTTTTTGCACCAGGCATTTCACTTTAGTATAGCAGAAGTTGTATGCAATCATTCCTTACTGCATTAACTAAAACTGCACTACTGAAAAACAAGTTTTCAGTAGTTATAGCCTTTTCTGGTGACACCTGTGAACTCTGTAAACTAATAATACTGCTTTTTCTCAGCTATTCAAATTTTAAAAAGCATTACCCACTTGACACAGCAGGGTCTCCTTTGACTGATAGCAGCAGCAAGCATTTAAAGGCCAGTTCAGTTTTCAGATTCTTTTCCCTATCCAAAGCCTTAAGAGATGATTTTTCAAAAGATTTCTCTGGGCAGACAAAGAATCTTAGATCCACTGCCACTATGGCAACTGAAGTCTTAAAAGAACTCATTTCTTCTGGACATAATTCATATGAATGGCACTTTTTGCACTATTATATCAAGTCAAGTCCTTCCATAAGGAAAGCCTGAATCTGTTACGTCCAGTTAAAATAATTACACCACAAGACACATGGTTTGCTCCAATAATTCCCCATTAATCAGCCTGCATTTGTTTTAGGCATGGGTCCCAGAGGTTAATGAATGGATCATTAAATCTACTGTGCAATCAATCCCCCAGAGTATGCCCATTTTTTGCCACATCACTTGTTTAAGCAAGCATTCTACTTAATGGCAAGGACAGAAATTATAAGCTCAGAAGCAGATGATGAAAATTATGCACTTTTTAAAAATCTTCCCTGCAAGTAAGCAACAAGATGAAAAGGGTGAAACAAAAAATTGTCAGGGGAGAATGATTTTGAAAGCTGTATCATAAAGAGGTTTAACTTAAGGAAAAAAACCATGAATTAACAAACAACAACAACAACAACAAAAAACTCCTCATGGAGTTTTTTGATCTCTTCAGACACTCACACCCATTCCCTGTAGGAAACTAGAGATGCCGGTCTGGGATGTGAGAGATCTAACACACACATGAAGTGTTAAGTATCACTGGTTCCTGCACAGAAAATGTCATCATTCCCACCTCCCAGTTGGTATCTTTAAATAGCTCACATTATTTATGGTGTACATAGTGTTAATGTCCTTCAGTTGTTCTATTTTCAAGGATGGAAAAGCAGTTGCTAAGCATTTCTAAATGACAGCCCCAGGGTTCATTAAAAATATGGCAAACATTTGCTAAGCTCATTAAGTGCAATTTTTGTGCGTGTGTGTATCAGATTCCTCCTCTGCATGTTATGCGTGACCAAACATCTATTAACCCTAATCCCATTGATGAGTCTGATACATTCAAACTAGCAATTAGACAAAACAAAAGGGATATTTACAGAGAGACTCGTAAATGGGCTTTCATATTGGTCTAAATTTGCAATTTACTGTTGCAAAATGACAGTTTAATTCCCTTCTGTTAATCCCCACCTACTAGAGTACTCCCTTTGTTTGATTATAGGTTGTCAGATTTAGGGATTCTGATTGAATCAAAATTTTAAGTAAACCAGAAATACACAATAATTACACTTGCTAGGCACTGCTGCCTACTGTACAAGCGAAGTAAATGCAACAAAAAATTAAATAAAATTCAAAGAAAGAAAAAAGGATTTCAAGCATCAGCTTACAAAACTAAATATATATATTTCCTCCATCTAAATGCAGAAAAAATAGAAATCACTTATTTTTCTCTGTACAATAGCATGTTTTGATAGTATTACCTGCTAAACACAATTTTCCTAGAACCGAGAGCATTTCTCCAGAGCTACGGAGGAGATATCTCACCTTTCTTAAACAGAATGACCTTTCTAGCCCACAGTCATGCCCTTCTCACACATCTTTTCAAACACTGTGAAGCACAGACATTATTATGAACTCGGCAAAATATTTGCAACATAAATTGTCAGGTAGAGAGTCCTGTATGGGAAAACTCGGAAACATTTGTTAGGAAAATATCTCCCTGTTTGTAAAGTAGTGCTTACAACAACACTGCAAGTCTTGTCAGTGATGTTTAACTGTGCAAGAGTTGGTTCTGTTCTATAAAGCATGAACTGGGCTGCTGTGAGTTAGTAAGTAGGGAACATCATTTGTACCACGGCAAACTAATATTATGAAGTTTTCACAGCATGATGACAGTTCTCTGCAAATGAAGACTTCTAATGTTTACATAGATTAAAACAAACTAACGAACAAAACCCCAAGAAGACTCATTCAGTAGCTTTTTCTCAAACTTTCTCTTAAGAAAATGTTTTCTTTCTGCTGAAGGCATTTTTGTTTACGTCAAAAATATTATGGCCGAATTTTATGCCTACAAAGAAATCATTAACAATATGAAGTCATTTTCAAATTATCTCTTCTGGTTTTCCAGGAATTCCACTTCTTCTTAAACAAAGGCTTCTAAAACTGATCATGCAGAAAAACTTCAGAAGAAATACTCAAACACAGTGAAGATTTTTTAATTAATTATTCTAAGCTTTTTTTAACCAGGAGAAAAGCAGCTCCTCATTTCAGAAGAACTGTAATAATTATCTACAGAAAAAAATACTTGTGTATGTGTATAAATAGAGATTATAACAATCATTTTAAATTGTATTTTAAAGTAAGGTTTTTCCCCAAAAAATCTTCAATGAAAAAGAAGATGATGTTGCTTTTTTAAGATTTAATGCTATGAACTAGTCCTTTCAGTCTGCTAGTGTGTACTTCTGTCCTAAATCTTCTATTTGGTTATTCAAGACATGTCTAACAGAAAAACACTCCCTGAAATTTCGGTTACCCACTCTATACTGTCATATCCATAGATTTATTCTCTGTATGATGGTGGTATTTCTGTGATTCCAACAAATCACCTGTACAGGGACACCTACCACATAAGTTGTCAGCTTCTCTTTCCCTCAATATAAACAGTATATCACTGTTTCATCAGCTTATTTTCAATAAATATGACAAAGCTTTACTAAATAACAAAGGTAGTGGAAACATCCAGAGTGCAAAGGGACTCTCTGTGCTGAAGTGTGTATGGACATATTTCAGCTTTAGAAAAAATTTCGGCTTCAGATTGACCCACTTCATAACTCAACAGGAAGGAAAACAAATCATCATGGATTTTTTAATAACTTAAATAAGATAAATAAGACTTAAATAAGATGCAATGAGCAATTACTCCATTAAAAAGTAGTTGTGGCAAAAGATCATACCTGTGTATTTATAGAGCCTTAAGATGAAACATTAATAAGCAAATGGCTCATTAAAGCCAAATTCAACAAACCTTTAAACCCTAGAGTTTTTAAAACATAAAATTATATTTTTCCATTAATTATGTATTTTATTAATAATTCGATCTCTATTCCATGCATAAGAGTTTGAAAACAGTTGTGTGTGCTTTTTCTTAACAGATACTGAGATATATTCAAACATATTGCACATTTTATAGGATGGAGAGCAAACCTGAAGACATTTGGATCTGAAGATGATGAAGTTGATAATTTCGTTTCTGTTCTTGCATTGATGTGTGTTACTGCTCCAAATCCACTACTCAGAAAATTTTGTCTTTGACATAACTCCCAGCACAGATGAAGAGATTCATACAACTACAGAGACAGAAGTACCAAGGTGATCAAGGTCTGAAAGGCCATGAAATTAATATTCCTGGTACTTCCAGTTTTAGTCTTGAATTTTAAAACAAAACTGAAATTGAAAACCTCACTCTGTGAGCTTTACCGTTCTTTAACAATTCTTCATGCTGCATTTTACCTTGTTTCAAGCCAATATAAGTTATTTACTAAGTGGATTATTGCAAAGTGATAGAAGCATGTTATTTTTCTGTTTAATTTTTTCTTTGCCTTACAGCACTCTTGTGAAGTATTTGCCATGGGCTTCACTCACAGATGGCACATAAGACATTCCTTTCCACTGAGGCTGCCCTTAGACGCTTTTCAAGCTGTTAACGTATATGGGCATTGTAAAAATCCAAATCATGAAGGTATGACACTGCAGACGAGATGGTCCAACTGGGACCAAGTGGCACTGGAAGTCTGGTTTGGGAGTACTACAAGGATGGGAGAAATATACCCGTAAGTATACCGTAGATATAGATAACTCACCTGTTCAGCAAGTAGCAAATGTTCAGCTCTCAGTCCTGCTTCCTTCTATTTCCCCTTTCCTCAAAACAGAACAAACAAAAAAAACCAAAAACACCCTCCCAATTTCACTAGTTTACAAAAATTCGTGAAACATTCTGATGTGTCTGACTTTAATTATATTACAGATATTTATTTTTGCCTCCTTTATTATTTTATTTAAGAGAAGCACTTTAATGAGGAAAAAACATGGAGAAAAATTCTTGTGGAAAATTCAGATTTAGATGCTGAATCCAAAGATAAACCAAGCAGTTTTTCAAGAACTAAATTGTAATTGGAAATCCACCTTTTCATATATGATAAATTTAATTAAAAAAACAAGCAAACAAAAAAGGACAAACCCAAGAAACCAAAAAAGCAACCAACGAAACAAAAAACCACTAGAACTGATACAGGTGTCCTCCAAGAAATGTTTTTTAAACCCAAACTTTGGAAACAACATCTGTCTGAAATCATAACTGTGGAATTAGTATTTTAGAAGCGAAGGAAATCTAATAGGATTTATTTGCAATGTTTTACTGCTAGTGGTATAGTAGAAACAAAATATCTACATTATATACATGGTATTCTTTTTCAGCCTTCATCCAGCCTCTAAGCGCTTCAGGCCCAGCCATTCAGGCAGACTTTGCAGATTTTCCACTGGATTACAGAAAATGATGCTAACATGAGTATCCTTTAGCTCACAGAGCTCTAATTTAAATGCATATCCTATTACAATGGAACAGCAAGTTTTTAGATCTCAACCATATTGGCATTTGCTCCAGAGAAAGACAGAACAAAATGGTCCACAAAGGTTCCATTCATGTTAAACTGGCTTCTGCTAAAACCCTGAGTGGCTCTTTAGTCACTGAGTTTTGCAGCAGGAAGTAGGCAGTCAAGGAGCTTAGGCTGCACCAGTGTGTGTCAGGACCACAGCCTCAAATCTTCCACCAGGTGCTCTAGAAGCTCTTGCTGTTTAGACAGAGATGTAACATTTCAGACCTACGCGTTTCAGGTAGAATTTTTCTCAAAAGCAGGCACACTGATGGTTACACATTAACAATCAGTCCCAGTTACTTCTAATGGGATTTGTGCATGCTGCTTTGAAAAGGTAGCCCTTCAGGCTGATATACAGTTAGCATAACAAGCAGCTGCTACAAATGGCCAGTAGGACTGAATATGCAATTAAATAGCTGTGTTTTCTGAATCAATATGAATTGATTGAAAAGTAAACACTTGAGCTTAATCTATTACTGTCATAAAAAATTGGCCTTCTTCCTAAGTGGCATTAAGAAATTTGGCCTGACCTTTTATGTCTGTGTGGAGCAGTGTCTTTCAAAGGAGGAAAAACCTGCAAACTCTCCATCCACAGTAGAATAATAACAGAAATTGCACCATTTGACTGAATTCAGGTCTGTATTAATAAGTATATTTTATCCATTTGTGGACTTCAATTAACTGTGATTCACAACATTGTTTCACTAAAAACAGTATATTATGTTTCCAAGTTCATCAGGCCAAAATCCCTCTGTGTCTGAAATTCGTATAGCTCAAAGGTTATACAAATGGTGTCCAACCTACCCTACAGAACCAACAGACATGCAACCATTATCACTATAATTTTTCTTGAAACAAGACCAAATACATGAGGGGAAAAGAACTCCTAGATTCACTTAAATAGAGAGCAGATTCTTTATGAGACTGAAAAGGGAAGTAGATTTGTGCTCTTAATTAAATAATACATTCAAAATGCAACAAAAATGAGCCTGGTATCTCTGAGGGTGCAACACGGGCAGGAAATTAAACATCATTTCTTTCCTCAAGATTTAACAAGGAAGTGCTTTAATTGCACTATATGCCCACATAACTTTCTTTTATCTATGTACATAAATTGAAAGGGGAAATGATAATAAATAACTAGTGCCTAAGGGCAATAGTGCATGTCAGCATCCAGAAAAAAAATCTAAAATGGAAACAATTTGAGGACAATAATATAATACTCAAAAAACTAAAAATTGGGTCAGAGAAAATCAAGACACACTAGCTTTTGGAAAATGTCTAAGATTCATGAGCCAATCAGTAATAATTAACAATTCCTTTAGCTGAAAGTTGTAGACTTTTTCACGGTGAATAGGTTAAGATAATGAGGACACATAACCTAAAGAAAGAAATGTTTTCGGACAGTGACTTATGACCCCAAGCCCAGCCAGAGTTCTCATAATGATTTACAAGAAAAAGTACCCTGCCTTCTAAAAATTTTTCCCCCCATTCTCACAGGTCAGCCACTCAAAAAAAACAAAAGAAAACAAAACAAAACAAAACAAAAGGCTGTATCTCAGGTTGGCCAGCATTCTGCTACCCATTGTACTTGTGAGCCAAAAAAATTTCTTTGTGGCATGAGTTGCACAGACCTCTCCCACTGAGTCAATGGGATTTCACAGGCAGTGTAATACAATTGCTGAATTGAATCCATGAATTTAATTAAAGTAAAAATTACACTGTGATTGTTGCTCTTTTTTTTTTTTTTTTGAAAGATTATATTCAGGAGGCAAATTACATTTTTTTTTATATTTCTATAAAAGCATTCCAGCATTTTAAGCCTTTCTTGATTTAGGTGCCAGAGACTTAGGATTTTACTCCTTGAGATTTACTAGCACAGATTTCCATCCCTATTTATTCACTACAGAAAGGAGATCCTACAGCGAAAAATTAACGCTTGACATAATTTTTAGAACTAAAAAGAACTCTAACTCATCCAATCCAGTGCTCCTGTTTAAATGGAAATTAAAACATTGGCAGACTCAAGCCTGCCTGTAACACAAAATCTTAAATACTTCGAAGCCTATGTAACTGGGTTGTCTGTTTTGCTACTGGATAGAAGATTCAAGCACAGCAGTGATCTATGTTTATTGTGCTTTGCCTTTGGCTGACAGGACTTAATGTCTTCCTTCATCAGTTCTTTAACTTCACAAACGTATATCTACAAAGGGAATTTTAGAAAACACAATAAATATGTATTAACATGTTAACTGTATGCGTACAGTGTTTGTATAACATATGATTTTGGATGAATGGTTAAAATTTGGAGTAATAGAAAATTTAACTGTGGATAAAAGAAGCAGCTATTTTTCAGACCTCTCAATGAGATTTTCATATATTTGTGTTAATTATAGAGGGGTCAATATAGTATAAAAGAAAGGTATTTTTTAAATCACCAGGTAGATACCAAAAAGGAGGGGGGGGGGGGAAAGGCAGGTCATCTTAAGTCTGAAATTAAGCAAATTTTATTTTTTCTTTAAGCACCAGGCTCAAGTATCATTTCCTCTTAACTGTTCCTCAACAATAACTTCTTAAGAGCCATTGACAAGTTTTGCCCATGGAAAGTGAGCAGGGACAAGTACCAACATGCATTGAATGTGATATGATTGATGAAATGCCTGCAAACTCTTTCATGTCTTCATAGACAAAGCTCCTGCAGTCTTTATTCAGACAAACTTCCATTGAAGGCAATTTGTATTTCTGTCTATAGCAGCTTGTGTCTGCACTGTGAGACTACCAGATAGGAACTTTACTCCTAGTATAATCTTTTACACTGGTCTGTCTGATACTAGAAGGAGGATGTAGAAGAAGTTTTTGTTCCAGCTCTCCACATTGTGTCTCAGACTAACTGGGGACTTGACTTCAGGAACTTGTGACCACTTTCTTTTTTTTTTTCTTTCCAAATTTAATTAAATTGAAGCATGCCAGGACCACATGTAATTTACTACAGATGACATTCAAATCTAAAAGACAAGAATTTTTTGTTAGTTAATAGATAATGTAGAGAAGTAGTATTTCAAATAGTAGAGCAGATGTGTGAAGAAATACCTGCATCACTACTCATACGTGTGTGAATGTAAAGGAATACTTATAAAGGTCACGGTCAGACCAGATACTCTTTGATGTAATCTCACAAAGCACAATAATTGTAAGGGACAGTAGGGCTGACTGTACTTTTGGTAGCTGGGAGAAGGCTTCAGAACAGCTCCCAGGGTAGTGTTGAAGCAAGGTCAGGGCTTGAGACTCAGAGAAGTACTTTAGTGGTTCTTGTATAAATATGATTTTTCACAGTCGGCTGCTTTGTGTTCCCAGTTTGCACCAGATGCAATGTTCTTGCCAGATGCTCTCTTTGCTTTCCAAAACAAATGTTTTGGGCTTGCCTCTCATATAGAGAATTCCTCTGCACCCACTTCCAAACATGACATAGTCCTCATTGCCAGTAACTCAACTGTATGTACAAATACAATAATTAATGCAAGCACAGAGGAAATATATATGCAGTGCTAAAATGGCTGCTCTACCAGATAGGTATTACTACTACCATAGTTTTCAAAGATAACTGTATGCTGAGAAGAAATTCTCTAATGTTGAAGTGATAGCAATGTGCCAGACTGCACATTCCATTTCTCTGACAGTCACCATGGGTACATAAATAGTCTGGTCTGATGGAGAGCTTATCATTAAAAATTGAGCAGAAAAATCTTGTTGAGAACCTTAGCTTTCTCCATTATATTTGTCACCAGCTCTTCTGTCTTATTTACCAGCGGAAGGTGCATTTACTTCACTCTTTTTTTTCTGGCCTACATACTTGTAAAACAGAATCACAGAATCTGTCAGGTTGGAAGACACCATAGCGGGCCATCTGGTCCAACCTCCCTGCTCAAGCAGGCTCATCCTAGAGCACATGGCACAGGACTGTATCCAGATAGTTCTTGAATATCTCCAGCGAGGAAGACTCCAAAACCTCTCCGGGCAACCTGTGCCAGTGCTTGGTCACCCACACAGTAAAGAAGTTCTTCCTCATGCTCAGGTGGAACTTCCTGTGCATCCGCTTGTGCCAGTTGCCTCTTGTCCTATTGCTCAGCACCACTGAGCAGAGCCTGGATCCTCTTGACCTCCTCCCTCCAGATGCTCACAGATATTGATCAGGTCCCCTCCCAGTTATCTTCTCCCAAGGCTGAACAGACCCACCTCTCTCAGCCTTTCTTCATAAGAGAGATTCTCCTGTCCCTTAATCATCTTTATCATCCTCTTCTGGACCTGCTTCAGGGCCTCCATGTCTCTCTTGTCCTGAAGAGGCCAGAACTGGACACAGTACTCCACATATGGCCTCACCAGAGCAGGACAGAGTAGAATAGAGTAGAGGGGCCGGGGGGCCCTCCCCCCCCCCCCACGCCGNAGAATAGAGTAGAGGGGCAGGGTCACCTCCCTCGACCTGCTGGCAATGCTCTTCCTAACGCAGCCCAGGGCACCATTGGCCTTACTGGACACCAGCGCATACTGCTGGCTCATGGACAGCTTGTTGTCCATGAGGACAACAGGAACCCCAGGTCTTTCTGCACAGAGCTGCTTCCCAGCAAGTCAGCCCCAGCCTGTGCCTGGGTTATTCCTCTCCAGTGCATGACCTCGCATTTGGCCTTGTTGAATTTCAGAAGGTTCCTCTCTGCCCATCTCTCCACCTTGTCAAGGTCCACCCGAAGGGCTGCACATCTCTCTGGGGTATTTACCATTCCTCCCAGCTGTGAGGGAGTCTACAATGATTTTGTGAGTAACAGTGTCAAAAGCCTTGCTGAAGTCTAGGTAGACAATATCCACTGCTCTCCCTTTGTCCATCCAGGTGGCAGTTTAGATGCCAAACTGATTTTTGCTTTTATATATTTTTCATACATATTTGTAGCTCTGTAGCCTATTATTGTAGAACTGTATAGATTCGTAGCTAGTATTTTTCTACCCTGTTAGAAAGAAAGAAAAAAACATGTTCCTAAGATGCTGTCCTAATTTTGCTTCTTCTGAGAACCAAGGTTGAGCCACCTTCCCAAGACACTTTCTCCCATAAGCAACTAATGAGGAAGGGAGGCTTCAGAAGAGGGTAAAACTAAGAGGGGGAATTACCTCATCACCTGTGTTTCTAACTGAAGGTCCTTGTCAATGATGCTAATTTGCTAAACTTATGAAACTGTACTTGCCCTATGTCACGTGCATCTTTAGCACATTTTCGGTGTGTATTCCGGCATGTTGTGCGCCTGGAGGTATCTTCATTAAAGGTGACCGCATTTTATCACCTAATCTTGTTTGGCTCTTGGTTTTAGGGCTCAAAAAGGCAGTAGTTTCATCATAGAAGGTGATTGGTCAAGCATGATTTACCATTAATGAACCCACTACTCCTGATCTTGTCTTCCATGGAGATAGAAATGGCCTCCAGAATGAGATATTCCATCACCTTCCTGGGGATTGAGGTGAGGCTAACCAGCTGGTAATTCCCTGGATCCTCTTTCTTGCCGTTTTAGAAGAATAGGGTGACATTTTGCTTTCTTCCAGCTTTCAGGCATGTTTTCTGATTCAAAGATGATCATGAGCAGCCCACCTATGGTGTCTGCCAGCTCTCTCAGCACTCATGCATACATCCCATCAGGGCCCATGGACTGGTGGACGTCAAGTTTGTTTGGGTGTTCTGTAACCCAATCCTTCATGAAGGAGTGAAAGCCTTCCTACCAACATTCCTTTACCCTAGTCTCCTGTGTCAAAGATTCCTGAGGGCTGGTCTTGTCAGTGAAGACCAATGCGAAGAATGTTCAAGTAACTCTTGTCTTCTTTGCTTTCTCTGTTGCCAGGGGTCCCCCTCCATTTCGTAACAGGCTCACAATATCCTTTATTTCCCTTTAGTTACTGATGTATTTGGAAAAGCCCTTCTTATTGTCCTTGACACCACTGGCCAGATTTAATTCCAGATAGGCCTTGGCCTTGCTTGTCTCATTTCTACTTACTCTGTGATCTCTCTGTATTTATTCCAAGTAGTCTGACCCTGCTTCCATCTCCTGTGTGTTTCCTGCTTATACTTGAAGAATGACAGGAGTTCTTCATTCATCCATGGATGTCTCTTGCCCCCTTAGCCTAATTTCTTGGTCACTGGGATGTATCGTCCTTGAGCCAGGAGGAAGTGACCCTGGAATATCAACCCTTCTTCCTTTAGTGGACTGTTCCCATGGTATTCTTCCAAGAAAATTTCCTAAAGTGGCTAAAATTAGCTCTCCTGAAGCCCATGGTTACAGTCTTATTTGCTGCCCTGCTTCCTCCTTGCCCGGTACTGAACTCCACAATCTCATGGTCTCTACCCAGCCAAAGCTGCCCCCAACCATCACATCCCCCACAAGGTCTTCCTTGTTTGTTAGTGTGAAGTCAAGCAGCACAACATTCTTTGTGGGATCCTCCACTATCCATGACAGGAAGCTGTGATCAGTGCTTCTCAGGAACCTCCTGGGCTGTTTGTGTTCCACAGTGCTGGCTCTGCAGCAGATGTCAGGGTAGTTAAAAGTCCCCCACAAGAACCAGCGTCTGTGACTCTGAGGCTGCTTCAAGCTGGCTGTTGAAGGCCTCATCCACTTCCTCCTCCTGCTCAGGTGGCCTGTAGCAAACATCCACAAAACCTCATTATTATTGTTATTTTTGCTGTTGTTATTTATTATTATTATCATCGTTATAATTATGATTATCATTATTGTATGATCCTCACCACAATTTCCTAAACCTCATATTCAGGCACCATCCCTATATTCTTTTCAGGATACATTTCAGTGGTTCCACTGCATTGCCTGTGCATTTCCTTCTTTCACTTTCTTTTCTCTAGGAGGTCCTTACTGACCCACACTGGTCTCCTCACTTGATTTTTCTCGTGTAGGAATCAAGAGCTTTCATGCTTAAAGAAGAATGTCCTTAAAGAGCTCACAGTTCCATTAATTTCCTATGTTCCTGGAGGCAGATTCCCAGGGTGTCCTGTTGACTGATTTCTTTCAAAAAATGAAAGTTGTCTCTCCTACAATTTAACACTCTGTCTCTACTCCTCACCTGGCCCATTCACTCCAGATTGTGAGTACATCAGTGCACAATCACTGAAGTTGAGGCTACCACCAGTCTTGTTCTTTCATGTTGGTGAGCTACCAGTCCAATATCACTTCTCCTCTGATCGGACTGTGGTGAAGTCTCCAAATCTGAGATATTCATTACCAGAAATGTGAAGAAAGTACTTAAAGGCACGATTCTAGACAGATTTCAAATGAGCCGTGTTTTATAATGGAGACTTTGTAACATGGAGCAGAGAAGGGCAGATTATGCTCTTTTTGGCAAAATACATAGACAAAGTCACTTGCAAAGGAGTATACTGAGTCAACCACATTTTTAAGTAAATAGATTAATATTTTAATTTAAATTTTCAAGTTAATGGAAATTATGAATCTAATTTTTTCAAGTTAATGGAAATTATGAAGATAAATTTTAGGATTGCAGGTTTCCCTGATCTTATAGCAGATATTATTCACAGAAATCACAGGTCTTTTGTGCTGACTGACATTCAATTTGTAGAGTTACAGGCCCTTTTCCAAGAGCCTTGCTGCTACAGAGAGCCCTTCTGGAAAGTGTTGCCTCAGAGCATGTACTCTAGATATTTCACTTCTGTAAAAGATGGAAGTGCTACCACCTTCAGATTAACAACCTTCTGGCAACAGAATCACAATAAAGGCAAACATTTTGTTCCAATGGGATTTTTTTTTTGGTGGCAATGCAACTGCTTTCATGAAAAATAAAGGTACAAAATGAAGTTCAGTCAGCTTAGAAAAGTAAAGTATTTTACAGTTTCACAAAGACTTTTCTTATTTTTCAATGCCTGCAAGACCTATTTGCTGCAAAGCTGTGGTTTATGAGATTCCCTATATGTGAGAATTGGTGTTGCAGGGACAAAAAGAACTGTGACCGCAGGAATTGTAAGGAGGGAAGAGCTACAAAACAGTCTCTCAAGACAACTCCTTCTAGAAGGAACACCTTTCACCAGTCTTTGAAACCCCATCTCTAGGGCTCACAAAGCTACTGAACTAGTACTAGTTCCTACTTATTTCTACAGAATTGCTGGGTGACAAAAGAGTGGCAAAAGAGATCAAGTTTTAGACTAAAGGTATTAAAAATTTGCTCCCTTTTGGAGTGTTTATCTTTTTCCTTGTCTTAAAAATAATCTTGATTTCATTCAGCTTGTTTCCTTCTGCAGTAAATATCCAGGCATATGCATTTCAAAAATTATGAACATATGTGTTTGGATTGAAATAAGATTAAGAGAATAAAGCAAAAATATATAGAATAGGAGATATTGTAAAGTCTACATCATAATGTTTGCCAGCTTCCCAAGTCTGGGAGAGCTTCCCATTTCTATGTCCCCTGGATATAGTCCAAAGAAGAGACTTTACCATATACTCATTTGAGAGCAGCAAGTCATTCAAAAATAGGAGGGTGATATTTAGTCTGAGAATCACATGTATGATGAGCCCATTAAAAAAACACATCTCCAGTCACTTTGTTTCCAAATGTATTCCTCATTTCAAATAATTTCGAGGAAAATCAACTGTAGAAACCATTGCTGTCAATCAGACATCCTTCCTCTCTGCCCTTCTTTCCTGGTGCTATTCGAAGGTTCACTTTTAGCTCTGTGCAAAGGGCTGGGAGCAGCTGCAGCTGTGGAGCAGATGTGTCTGAGGGTGTTCTGCACACCTGGGACAGATGACAGCAAAACACTTTGGGGGAAGATCAAGGAATTTGTGATTCCCACCGTTACTGTCTCTCCCTTCCTAAGATACAGAGCAGCTGCCAGTCTTTGTGGAATAAGCAGAGGGGCTTGATCATGTCTCTAGAGATCAGGATCACCCATGTCAGTCTGAGAGGACTTTACCTTCCAAGGCAGTGGGAAAGTGCAGTGTCTGCCCGTGCCCATTGGTGCAGGAGGTAATGGAGAGGCAAAAAAGTCATTCTGGGAAATCTGCACATCTCCTTCTTGGTCACACAACACACAACAGTTTTGTTTTTGCATATATCCAGTTATTCTTTATCCAGTGGGAGAAATAAGCTGTAATTTGAATCAATCCTTTAGACAAACAGAATTT
Organism: Eulacestoma nigropectus; assembly: GCA_013397775.1. Taxonomy (NCBI): domain Eukaryota; kingdom Metazoa; phylum Chordata; class Aves; order Passeriformes; genus Eulacestoma; species Eulacestoma nigropectus. The sequence goes on from VZTE01002772.1 coordinate 142,231, forward strand.
ATGCTGAACTTTGGTCTGATTTTGGTCTGAGTTTAAGCAGCTTCAGAAAAAAAAAAAAAAAAAAAAAAAAAAAAAAAAAAAAACAACGAAGAAAAAACCGCCTGAACATACTATGTTTTAGATCACCATTATTATATTTTCTAAGAAAAACATTTTCATTTCTTAAATTTGAAATGATTTTTCCAATAAGATTAGATTTATTTTTAGAAGCATTAAAATTGCAGAAGTGCAAGGCCATGATTTATTTCAGATTAAATAGAACATTCCTATTGGGTTATTAAATTTCTCATGGATCTTATTTGTTTGTTTATATTTGATGCCATTTACATCACAAATAAATAAATAAATAGCTGGTTTTTCGTGGGTCTTGAATTTGCTATGACTTATCTGATTAGAAAAATAAGTATTTGGCAATTTTCTTGGTGAGTAGGCAGACTAAATGCCACAAATTCAAAGACACGGCTTGTGTCTGATTTAAGAAAATATGCGTAGCATCAAATAATAGTAAAAGGACTTGTTATAGCTGTGTTGGTCTAAGTATAAAAAGAGAGAGAAAGGGTTTATAGTGTCATGTACCGATGTGCTGGAAAAGTGGGCACAGACCTCTTCCCTTCCTTCTCCCTCCACAGGCCAACAAGCCCCTGGCACTATGGTCTTGTTCCAAGGGAAGCTGAATGTTATGAATGGATGTGGAGGTTTAAATAAGTCCATGACTTTTGCCCAGGCCTCCGGCAGCAGGCAGTAGCTGTATTGAGGTGGCCAGCACCCCAGGACCCACTCTCATTCCAAGTTCTTTAATAATGGCTGAGTTAGTCTATTATAGAATGGATTATTTATTTAATAGGCACAAAACTAACAGACATAAGACTTAAACTATTACTACACGGGAATAAGACAAAAAGATACAACAGTATTACACGTGGGGTTAAAGGTACCATTAATTTTACAGCTCGTGAAGAAGTAGTATAGCTTAGGATTCAATGTATCTTACCATCCAGTTGTGTAAGGGGCACACATCGAAATTCTTTCCCTAGGTTTCCGGAAGAGTAACTACGAAGTTGCATCCAAGCTTTGGGAAGAAATCGTCTCGCACGTTTCCAGGGAGTGTGTAAGAGACTTCTGCCTCCGTGACAATCTGTATTACTTTTATAGTGTAAAGCAGGCCTTTTTGTCACCTATGTTTTTTCTTTTATCTCTTCACACATCTGCTCTCCATACCAAGGTGTGGATTCTTGGTTAGGCTTGCAGACCTTTTGGCGCCAGGAGACGATATCTGCTGGGCCTTGCCCACCTGGGTTATCTCTCCTCTCTGCACTGGCCACCTGTGGTGGGGAGCGGGGGGATGTTCCCTGCCACACTGGGTTACCTTTGAGATCAGTCACCAGAGCTGGGAGCCAGGGCAGATCCCGGGCGGGTGATATGGACTCGCAGCTGAGCTGACAGTCTGGCGGAGCCTTGCCTGAGGATCAGCCCTTAGTGTGCAGCCTTACCAGCACACCTTCAGTTTAGGAGTCCCCAGTACTACGAGCCCCCTACCAAGATTCTCTCATTGCAATTTTAAGTTCAGCAATAAATCTGTTTTTCATTAATGAGAGAATTAACAAGAGAGACAATCTCATTTCAGACCTATTAAAAACAAAATTAGGTATATTAAACAAGGTATATAAAGTGCTATGGGAAACTTTTTTCACCAATAACCGTGACTGCAGTCAGAGTAATCCAATCTAAATTGCTATTGAAAAATTGCATCCCACAGTTTTCCTATTTCTGAAGGTCACCAGCTCCCCTAGACTAGCCATACCTTAATTTCATTTGCATTAGTTTTACAACAGCACAAGTGAAAAGGCTTTGAGAGAGTTACTTCTTTTTGTCAACTCATTTTAATAAAACCAAGATCTGGTTAAGTAGGTTTAATCACACAGATACAGTTCTTGTGTCATTGACTCTAGAAGGTTGGGGTGTAAATCAATCAAAAAAAATCAGAATCAGCACCTCTGATTGCACTGTGGTGGAAAAGCATGACTGATTATGCTGAAAGGGCTTGTATCTAAGGTGGAAAATGCTAGATTACGAGCAGAATATTATGTCTAAACATGACACATAATTCGTTGCACTTTCCTATATCTTGCTGACATCTATTGTCATTTATTTTTTCCTAGTTACAACAACGAATGAAGATGTGGTAAAAGTCAAAAGGTTGAATTTTAAAGTCACAGTTCTTATGCAGATGTGCTCATTTGTTAAAGCTTAGCATTTAACCACAGGCCATGACTGGAATTTATTAACTCACTAAAAAAATGATGGTATTAGGTCCTCAGATATTGTGTAGTGACTGCTTGCTTAATTATCCACATCTAAAGAGTTAAAATGGTGGCTTTTGCTGATTTAATATTCTTCCAGTTTTCTGCTGCTGTGCAGTGTATTGTGCATTAACAACACAGGTCATTGAGTACCCACTGAAAGCTCACTCTGGAAATACCTGAAGGACACATTGAACTCTTCAGAAATCTGTGTCATAATACTTCATGTGTTAACAGAATACAAGGCACAGTGATGCATAGCAAAGGATCAGCCCAGGGTGGGCATCTGAAGTGCTCTGTCTTGCCGCTGAATGCTAGAGTGAAGCATTGTAATTTCATTCCAGTTATACTTTTAGTGCTGTGATGTCACAGCATAAATTTGTACTTTTGCATGCAGCTCATGCTGGTGTGATGACAGCTCTTAAAATATTGAGCGATTGTAGGCCCGTCAGCATAAAATTATTCTAACACGGTGCCTTTATTAGTGCTTCAATAAATGCCTTTCTTCTTGTGTTCCAAGGTGGCATTTGCAAATGAGCTAATTTCTCAGCAGTACAATAATTGTGTTGCATTTATTTTGCAAGGTGGGGGTGGAGGAGGGAGAAGAAAAATGCTGTTACATAAAAGGGGTTCTTTTGCCATCAAAACTACATTCACCATCGTTAGGCAAGTTTAAAAAAGAACACATTAACTAAATGACTGTACAATTATTTAAATGAACTTGGTGCTTTTTAAAGCCATAGAGGAGTATAAACACTTTTCCAAACCATATGACAAAAGATGTGACAGCCCTCTTGCAAGAAACACTTCCTGAAAGTCAAGCGCAAACTATGTTTGCTAACTGATGACAGATATTTTGGGGTTCAGAATGCATCTACTTCAACGAACTAAATCCAAACCCGATGTCAGCCAACCTAATTTACAGGGCAAAATGCATGAGAAGTAAAGATTAGGGAGCAAGCAGGTTTTAAACCGTACATGTTTTCTTTTACTGTCTTTGTCATCTAGAAAATACACAAAATGATGCAAAGAAAATGATGCATAAATGGAACTGTGCAATCATAGTGCTAACTTAACATGAAAGACTTGAGTTCACTGTTTCCTTGATACACACATCCAAAAATTTATCTGCGAACATTTTGTGTCATAGTGTGCTTCTCATCTCTTGTTGTATTACTTAGACTTACAGCAACAACTGACTTTTCGAAGTGGTGCTTAGTATGCATCATTCAGTATTCACAAATGTGAAATCTGTTCAGTCACTGAAAGCATTTAATTTTAAGGGTATTGCTTTAAGAATATATTTTTAAATCAATTATTCCATCAGCTAAGCTACAGCTATTATCAATGCCACAAGTCCCTCATCCTTTCCTTCCTCTATTCCCTGCTATAAATAAAGATGTTATCAAACTTAGAATTTATTCAAAGTCAACATCTTCTACTAAATAAAAAGTAAAATGTTTTGAAAATCATTTGCTGGAAAGAGACTCTTATCCACCCTCTGAAATTTAAATATTTAATAAAATCGGTTCATCTGTCCTCTGGATCTGAATTTAAAGGATCTTAGAGTTTTTAAGACAAAACTACTCAGTAGTATCTGCAGTAAAAGCACAAAAAGTGCAGGAGAAAGAAGACATCATAAAGAAGGGACTTAATTAAAGCACACTGAAGTAAGTGTAAGTTCAACAATTGAGAAGACCTGTTTTTCTCTCAATTATGTTTAAGATGTGTGTCTTAAAAGATCAGATGTTGAATAAGGTTGGATTTAACCAGAGCACACAACAGTACTTTTTGCTTAGTGAGAGTCACTTGTGTTTAGACAGAATCAAGCACAGGCATAAAAAGAAGAAAAATAGAGGGAAAACCAACATAGTACTACATCTATTTCGTAACTCTGAAACTGCAAGGGGGTATTTAGTGAAAGAGAACAGAAGTCAGCTACCACATTTTAAGTGTATTTCTTTAGCTGCCTACCATATCTAGCTACAGCTAAGTAAGAGAATGATTTGCAGCCTGTAAATGTCTGGATACTTTAAATATAAAAGCAAACTGATCAGGAAATTGCATTACTGTTTAATTAAATTGCAAAGTTTTTGTTACTAACCCTGCAATAAGAGAGAATGCTAAAGGCATTTTTATAAAAAAATTAGCTGTCAAGTGAGTGTATTTGTTTCATCAATTGATTAAGTATTTGCCATATATATTATATAGATACAGATATATATCTATATCTATATACATATATATATATACACACACAGAGTAATTACTGTTGCTGGCAACAGTAATCTAAGTGCTGCTGTAGGATGCAACAGGCCATGAATTAGTTTCACAAAACTGTTGGTTTGTGACTGATGAGGCCCTAGAAGTCTTTTAGAGTCTTATCTACCAGTAGCAGAAATATCAATAAAGAGTGACCTTTTCTGTTAAATATAACGAATAAAAATACATAGGTAACTGTCAGTCAGTCCAAATAAATCTATCAGAGTTGCTATAGTTAGCACTGATAAAATTCTTTAGGCAAAAAGGGTAAATCTTACTGATAAAAATGTAGGAAAACAATACTTTAGAGCTGGATTTCTCTATAGGTATTTCAGTATCAACGTGGATACATTATCTAAATAGCAAGTTAATTGTGTTTTCATTACCCAGTGAAAAAAATTGGAGTAGGTAGCGTTTCTTTCCATAGCCAAGGAGAAAGGGGCAACGGGGACACAGGGAGGAATTAAGCAAAGAGAGCATCTCTCAGGGCCTCTAGGATTATGATAGAAAAATTTCTAATCTTATTAATACACTTTACGCTGCAAAATACTAAAAAACAGGCAAGAGATCATTAAGGTCATCAAAGAAAGATAGGGAACAACTTCAGTCAGTGGCAAAAAGGGAACAAAAGGAAGAAAACAAATGCATGAAGAAAACAATTACATTATTGACAAAGTGGAAGTATAAAAGATTAACACAGTCACATCTTCTGGAAATGCAGTAATCCAAAACTTAAGCATAGTGCATAATGATGCTGTATATAAAATTCATGGATGACTGTATTTTTAATAAAAGAAAATTAATTAAAATTGTCAATTTTCATGGAGCTCAAATGAAAATGTGAAAAAATACTCTTCAGATGAAACTTGATACTTTAATCAACTCATAAAGAAACATCTCATGTAGGTTGCCTTTTTAAAATTTCATATTCACAATTAATTTCTTCTCAAATTCTATTTGAAAAACTGTGAAATGTTTTATTCCATAAATGCCAAAGTGAGATCTTCTGACCTTTTCAAAAGAAAGTCAAGGCAATTAAATCTATTTATGTTGATTAATATACTTTTGTGAGCATATTTTCTGTGCAGTTACATCTGTGGTTTTTGGTAAATAAGTTGGCCTGCTGAAAATGTTAGTAAGCTTTGGTAGACAGAAAAATAAAGCTGCAGGCAGAACACATGCATGACTGAGAGGTGGGACTGCTCAGCTGGGAAGAGAAGACTCGCGGGGAATTATCAACATGCATAAGTATCTGAACGGAGCATGTAAATAAGACAGAGCCAGACTCTTTCCTGTGAAAGAGCACAGTGGCAGGACAAGAGGCAATGTGCACAGGAGGTTCTTTCTGAACATCAGGAAACATTTTTCTCTGTGAAGATGATTGCAGATTGCACAGAGAGGTTGTGAAGGCTCTATCCCATACAGACATTATCCTGGGAAAACTGAGGTTGCCCTGCTTGAGCAGGGAGGTTGAACTGGTCGAACACCCAGAGGTCCCTTACAACCTACCTCAACCATCCTGTGGTTCTGTGATTCCATGGAGGTGGGGACAGGGAGTTCACTCCAAATCAACAAGTGGTGGTCTTTATCAGGAAAGACTTCTGTTCCACTAACTTCTGAAAAGAATACACACAGTTATGGCTTTCAAATTTTAGGATCAAAGTACGAGGGCTCCTGCAATTATAGATTCTCTTCAAGCCCCAGGGTTGAAGGTATTCTTAAGAAACTGGAGGGAACTAAAGAACCCACCCATGTACCTCTCACAGAAATCTCACGCTTTGAGAATTTCACTTATTTTGAAAGACTGAAGGTTCTTACTATTAAATGAAGACATGCTCCAGTGTGGGAGAAGTAAAAGGACCAGCAAAGATCCTAGTGATGTAATGGCAACCCTCTGAGGCTGGGTAGGCAATTTGCAGGGCTCCAGGAAGTAGAGGAGGGCTATAGCTATTCCTAAAATCACCAGTGGAATAGCAGGGGAGTCCTTCAGGAAAATACTGCACATGGGGGAAGGTAGAAGGCCAAGCTGTTGATCCTCAAAAATAGAGGATTCCTTGTTGGTGTTTGCAACTGACTTACTGCATACAAGGAACAGAGGGACTTAGAAGTGCTACTTAGTAAAAGGAAATAAAATCTTCAGCTCCACAGCTGACAGGTCAAAACCAGCTGGAGGACTGGTCATAGGACACACAGCCCCAGCTGCCTTGCTATTAGTGTAAGAGTCACAAAGATGTCCACTTTGAAGACAGTATGATAACCTCAAGATACATTTTACTCTAGTGAGTATTGTGGGCCTACTTGTTTTTAGCAAACTGCAAATTAAAATACCTCAGTAATACAAATGGTAGGAGGACAGCAGGAAACTGATTCTCAATCACAGTCTTAGTTTCATCTTCCCACCTAAACATCTTACGAATTCCCAAGCTGCTACTTGTATTTAACCCTTAAGTCCTTTTTCATTGAAATGTCATTTCTTCCCTGCTAGTGCAGTTATGGAGGATTGTCTTCATAGAACAGTTGTGTATTTCTAACTTCTTCTTCCATCCAACAGGCAGAACATACACATTTTACAGGTAGAATACACATTTTACAGGTAGAATACACATTTTACAGGTAGAATGTCTGCCTCTTTTCTTCGTGCTACAATACCACCCACCTTTGACTGAGCACATAAACAGAGACACCTGAATGCTGGCATCTCCTAATATTTTCCCAGCTTTTTCTCTCTACTCTTCTCCCTATAAGAACAAACCTCTTCTCCCTGAACTCACAGGGAAAGAAATCTAGGAGCCACTAAAGCAGATCAGATCAAATCTCCTTCTAGCGTAGTAACATGTCTCTGACAGCAACCAATACTGAAAGTTCAAGGAGAAGCATAAGAACGGAGAAGATCTATTTCATCACAGTAATCCCCTAGTTCCCAATGACTGACAATCTCAAGACATCATGAACCAGTGGTGTTGTCTTACTCTTTCATAAATCACATTGTGCATTTTCATGTACTAGTACTGCAAAAGTACTCATGGATCTACTCAATTTACCACACCTGCCAGATTCATAAGGTACAGACCTCAAGACAAAACACCACCATCCCAAAAATAAAACCAAATCGCAGACAGAAATAAACCCTCAAAACAAACAATAAAAAGCCATCAAAACCAAAGGGAAAAAACCCAACAAACAAAAAAACCCCAAACCAGGAGTAAGAAGTCACTAACAAAAATGTAATTAAGATCTGTAGTTTACATTGTTTTGGTAGCTGACTGCTAATTCTAACCATGAAGGATAGATACATCCTTTTTGCAGACCTGTTAAACAAACAAAAAATTGTGGCATTTGAAATACAATATGGTATCTATTCTGGCTTGCTTTTCAAAATGTAAAATGCCCGTTAATGCTATCCTAAGTAGTATGACCTACAGTTGGCAGTAATATATAGAATAAAACGGCGCCTACCCCTTCAGTCTTTCAAACCAGATGTTAAAAAAAGCGCAGACAATATATTGATAGCAGTGTGCAGAGGCACATCTGACAAAGTGAGCATTATCAGCAGGGAGAAAAACCTGGCTATTAATTCGCTAATGAAAGCTTTTGAAGTGCTATCTTAGAATCCTTCCAGTCCTGTATCTGGAGCAATTTTCCTTTTCCTAGTTACCAAGTGCCCTCTGTCTTCCTTTTCAGATTTCTCCTAACATGCAACTCTTTGTGCAGTTCTTTCTCCCTAATTTAAATTACGAACAATAATCCTTACGCACTGCCTTTCCTGAACTGTTGTCCTGTGTTTTGCTGTGAATTTCTCCTATCTCATTTAGACCATAAGCTTTTCAGATAGGGCATGCATCTTGTAAATTTATGGTGTTGCAAGTGTGTTTAATGCTAATAATGTGCAGTGACAGGGCAGGGCAGATTCATAAGCAATGCCCTGAAAAAGAGGCAGCTACTGAATTCATAATCTGGCACTTCATATTCACAAGAGAGAAAAAAGCTGTCATCTCAGAATAGGCGATCTGCTATAAAAGGAATGTTTTTTTGCACTAATGGTTATCAAGAATTCATACATTCCACTTCATTATCAATTCCATATATTAGTGACTATTTCTTAATGTTACTTGTACCATAACGCTGTTGCTTAAGTCCATTTGATCACTTGTATTTGTTAAAAGAAAGGTTTCACAAATAAAAAGTAAATTAGACCCAAGGCATATGAGTGAAACACCCACATACTCCTGCCCATCAAACTTCATAATGCAGGGAACAAAACAACTTCATATGTAAAATAAGTTAGAAAGTTCCTCAGTGATACTTAAGAAACAACATCTGAGTCATAGATGGAGGGAGAAAGGAAGCACAGTGCTGGGTGGATTAAACAAGGGAAATGCTTGGGAGCTATAGTTTCTGCTTGGGACCTGTAGTTTCAGAAGTAAGACAAAAGACTTCATCAAACAGAAGGAGGACTTGTAGGAAAAGTAATTTCTTTACTAAATTGTTGGGGGTCAAGATACTATTTTGGAAGAGCCCGTTTAATTACAGCTCTGATCTTAGAGTAAGCTGAGTGCTCCTTACAAAGAACTCATTTTTCATCAGCATCAATATTTTGCCAGCACCAGGCGTCTGCCTGTTCTAAGCACAATCTAAGAATTTACTTCAGAGTGCTAGGATGCCTTGCTGTGTGTGCTCAGATGCTCCTTAAAAGCAATAACTAAAGATAGCACTAAAACGAATGACTCCCAGAAGAAAGGTGAAGAGAAGAGGCCTGCATTGATCCAGGATAGCTAAATTCAGAAAGAGAATTTTTGTTGAGACTTCACGCAGGGAACATGAAATTTGGCATGAAAAATATCCTCAGCTACGCTGTGTTTCTTGCTTCTTCAGGAGTGCCTGTAAGCCTGCTTGCTGGGACCCCAGAGGTAGCGCATACAGTGGTACCCACATCTGGCAGCTTGATTACCACTTCTGAACCCACAGGAAACCTTCCTCCAGGATCCCCACTCATACCACCCTCCCAAGCAGCTTCTTAAAGGAGGAGAACTTGTGGGAGGCCTTCACAGGCCACACTTCCCTCAGCACTTCTCCTTAATCACAGCACAACTGTGACTGAGTTTGGCAGTAGACAAAGCTGTGGTAATTGCATTGGACATCACATCCATGACATTAAAATAATTTTTTAAAATTTCTTTTGGTTCCTTTCTGCTCTACTAATAGCCAGTCCTCTGGAGTCATCAAGCCAATTGAAATTTTTATGCTATGGGATAGTGCAAGCTTAGAGAAACTACTCTTTTTCTTTTTTTTTTTTCCTTGGCAGAAAGGGTGGAGGGAGGGAGGGGGAAACTCAACTATAAATCTAACAAAGTTAAAGCACTCCTGTCATTCATAGTCAAGTTTTTTTCTTACCCCAGATCAAACTGATAATTACAATGCTTAAAGAAATTAAGGATGATAATTCCAAAATGTGACAATCGTTTTCCAGCACTCGCCTATCTAGATTATACTGTACCTCATAGGTACCATTTTTATTCCTATTGCATATCATGTGTTTTATAAGAAAAAAACAACTATAAAATACAAAAAACAGCAACAGGGGGAAAAAGTATAAAAATAAGTAAGATACAGTAACAAAATAAGATACAAAATAGGGATTAAAAGCACTGATTGCAGAAGTTGTAGAATTAATTTTGCTATTTCTCCCAACAGTTTCACACAGCCAAAAATATCCATCAGGCTTTCTGTTCTGATTCCATTCATCAAATATCCACAGTTAAACACATAAACTAACTGCTGTTCTCTGTCAGTATTTGTGTTTGGTACAAGGCGACTTCTTTCTTGGCTCTTGCTTGGGTGTCATGTTAGTAAATAAAGAAAAACAGTTGAGGTAGGTGAGTAGCTTGTCACCATTAATGGTATATTCAGACAATATATAAAGTAAATAACTTAGTCTCAGTGGTATCAGGGGACATGAGTAGAATTTAGTTTTAAATACCTCTTCAGGAGGTATATATATTGCCGAAAGCAGGTTTCACAATAAAACTTCAAAGAAAATAGTTGTGCAGTCTCACTTTTATGGATCAAATGCAACATCCTACATTGGACTTCAAAAAGTGTCTTTCTATATCCCATGGAAATATTTTTCATAATAGCCTTGATTGCAGATGCTGACCAAATAAAAAAAAAAAAGAAAAAAGAAAATAAAAACCTGGTTTTTTTCCCTGAAACAGTCCTTAAAAATACTTATCACAAAAGCAGAGAATTTATATTTACAACAAAGCTCATTAAATGGCAAAGAAATATTTTTTTAAAATACAGTCCCTAATCAAAATTAACAAATATTTTTTCTGCTGAAGAATATACCGACATAAACCAAGAAGATTAAAAACATTTTTACAAGACTTTTTGAAGTAATATTTTTTCACCAGCTAAGTTAATATGCTCATATATACACTTCTGAAGGAAATAGGGAGGGAAATATTATACAAAAGAAGGAATAACTCTGCCATCATCAGTTTTTTACTCCTTCCTGAAGTTAAATGATGCTGTACCTTAGTATTCCACCTGCTACAGTCTACCATCTCAATGCCAATTAAGATGGAAACTAAATTTTCCAAAGACAATACCTAACTGAGAATGCTCAAAGGAAAAGTTGTTTATCTGCAGAAGTCTAAAAATGCTAGGGTTGTGCCCCACAGGACACAATCTCTTGCTGATCCAACTCTGACACAACCAAAGCAGTGCCAAGGACTAGCTTTGCCTTGGTGATATGCTAGCAACAGCTCTTGTCTTCCAGTTCAGCATAGACAGCCTGTACTCTTGAGAATAACAAGAGTTAATTGAAAATCCAACATAGCTAAAGAGTGAAATAAAAAGGAGTGAGTCTCTTCAAGAGAAGAAAAATCATAAAAGATACTTACTTGAGAATGAACAATCAATCTTTCCTTGGCTGGGAAGGAGTTTAGAGCGGGCCAATAAAATGCTATGTGAGCATTAAAAATACAGCCGGCAGTGGATAGGACCTTGGACAAGCCCCAGCTTCTAAGATATGTCTCTTTAAAAAGGGGAAAAGCCTAAGGGCATGTTTCAGAGCGTGCTTAGGTACAGCACTAGGATAAGACTGCAGCATCAGCCAAGAGAGGCTTGTGGTCTGAACTATAAATCAAGTAGAAAACTTGATATCCTAACTCCCTTCTTTGGAAGAATAAATGATGATAAAATGGCTGAGATTTAGTGTATGTGACAACAACTACAGGCGTTTTTACTGATGAAAATTCCATATGAAACTTTTATGACCCTATTCACACTGAGGGGTTTTTTTAAGGCAATGAGTAAGAAATTAACCACGCATTTCGTTAATGTCTGTGGCAGCTGAGAAGCTGCTAGGAATTTCATCTAGATCTCAATATGAGTCCTTCTGTAGGAACTCCTGCCATCTGCAGAAGGTCAGAGAATAAACAAGTTCCTTCTAAACTGCAATGGAGCAGGAAATGCTGATTTATTTTTCCCTTTTTTTCATGAAAGGGATTTCTCACAGAAAGTTAGAAAGTGAAGGCTTCTTTGTAGTGCCTTTTCCCTCAGTTAGAACTTGCATGTTACATAGCCTCAAAAAATATTATTTCAGAAAGATCTCTAAAAATCCAATCCAGCCCAGTGCAGATTTCAGCAACAGAAAGTCTTCTTAGTAAGACAAACTCAAAACAGGGAGTAGAGACAAAGCTCTCTGCCTCAGCTTACCAACATAGCACACTCTGTGCCGCTCCTTCCTCCTGTCCCAGCCACCTCTAAGTGCCATTGCAGCTTCCTTGGAGTACTTTCCATAGAGAACAGCTTCTCCAAGCTCTCCTTTTTTTGAGAAGTAGTCTTTCACTGTGACACTCTTTCCCTCCTTCCTCAATGCTTCCCTCACAGAAATGTACCCCAATGCTTTGTTTTAAACATCATGATAGTATAATGTATCGGCAATGCAGATACAGAAATGTGATAGACCTGCTGCACTATGACCACAGTGGTCAAGCAGGAACTCGCAACAGATCGCTAAACACGTCTTTCAAAAAATCCAAGGAAATAATAAAATAACAAAAAAGTTCTCCTCCTTTCAAAAGAAATATACAGCAAATACATTTGAATTGTATAGTTCTGCCATTCAGAAATACTTATGATATGTAAGAGGGCTACATCATATTCTATCACACAGGTACAGAGATATACAGAGCCATCGCTGCCATTAGAAAATAAATGTGTGTGCTGTCAGGCCACCCTTTTTGCTGAAAACCACCTCTGGCTGCTATGCATTTAGTTACAATGTTGTGCCTGGGTTTTTTTGAACAGTTTAATTTTAACCAGGTTTTCCTTTTGAGTGAGGCAAACAGTTAAGAAATCAATGTGCAAAAATAAAACGTGTCTTTGAGAATTTTTCACTTCTCTTCTGATAGAGAAAAAATACCTGTAATGCTGCAAAATATAATGCTTATAGTTAACAATTGACCTAGTCAGTCTTTTCTAAACAAAATAAGAATACATGCTTATAAACGTATCTTACACAATACGAGGAAGCAGCTGAAATATTTTCTTCTTCTCTGAAAAAGTCTTGTTTTAGCACCATGTGAGAAACTTTGGTGTGTACTGACCTTCTTTGCTTCAGAGTTATTTTCATGGATGATGAAATGAAAACCCTCCCTATAATGTACAAAGCAGAGGTCGGGATTTCAGTAATTCCTCTTCTAACTAATGGCACTAAATGAACTAGAACATATACATGTAGGATATTACAACATAGTCTAGCACCAGGTATGGTGAAACTTTAACTGTCTTTCAGGTTCAGGGGTGTTCTTTACCTGCTGCAAGTACCATTAAAAAAAATTTTAAATTTACTTATAAACATGGTGAAGGGTAAGTATATAAAGTAAGTAAATCTGAGGTAAAGTGGGATGACAGAGTGCCACTGCACTCAACAAAATAAGGATGTGCTCATATAAATATGAGCAATCAAGTAAGAACATTTTCAAGAATTTACTATCCCTTAGCAGACTTACTGTAAATTATTTGAGATTCTATTATAAAAAATAGTGATGATTTAAGGTAGATGATTTTACTGCATGAGACAGTGATTGGGTGAGGAGACGCATGGGCAGCATATGAACAGAGAGCTGACTGGATAAAGGGACGCGTGAACAGCGACACCACAGCAGCGGGCAGCAAATGAGTGCTTGTTTCAGCTGGGTTTGGGTTAAGTTCTGTTGAGTTTGGTTGAGTTTAGAGTATAAAAAAGACTTGGTTTGTTGCAATAAACTATCTTCTTCGAAGGGACAAGGAGGTCCATGTGTCTTTGTTCCCCACTGCTGCACTTTGCAGCCTCAGTAGATTAGAGGCACACATACTCATTTAATAGGTATCAGTGTAAAGGAACAAATCTCCTAAGGCAGATAGATGAAGAAGTCATAAGATACGAGCTTTGTTGTTTGCAATTGCGGGGCTGTTTATGCCCCCATAGGAGGATAAGAACCTCTACCATTATGAGTAGAGTAGGGTCAACAACGGTTTTTGTATTATTTTTTCTTCTTACTTCTTTTAGACTTAAATTTCTCTTCTGTGTAGCCTTAACTGCATCTATTTTAACCTAAGATATGTGTGCATGAGCTCATTTTTTGGAATCAGATTGCACAGCTGTAAATATTTGGGAATCAGCATGACTTGCAAAGCTCATATTAGCAGTTATTTGAAAGCAATGTTGAATAAGTTCTAAACTTTTCCCTGAGTCCCGACCACAGCATTACCGTGTGTCCCACAGGAAGTGGTATTATACTTCTCATCTCACTAGTTTCATGTCATGCAGATTCTTCAAACACACAAAGGCTGGTTTACTAACTTGATGATGAAGATAAACAGTATAACAAAGGCTGTAAAACTGCACCAGTTAAAGAGATGTCACTCAGTAAACTTTTGCCTGAAGGCAAGTATGTCATTCACGGGTTCTGTGCTGCCAGTGAACCTGCTCCAGTGATGCTCTGCTGCACAGCACAGTAAAGCTGTAGACACAGATTCTGGGTATAATCTTCAGTTCATCCCTAATGAAGATTCTATTAGTTGTCAGTATGCCAAGATGGTGATTGGTACGAGAGGACTTCGTGCTGCCTTGCTGCCACTGAAAGACTGTTCTTTCCTGTGCAGTCTTCTCACAAACAGTAAAAATAAAATAAAATTAAATTAAAAAAAAACCAACAAAACAAGTCCTTGCATCTGGAAATAAGCATGTTTCCAGCACGGCTGAGTGGATTGCACCTGGGATTATATCTGAACTGAAACAGTCAGAATCAAGCTTTGACAAAGAGAAGCCTCTATTCTGTCATTTGCCACCAGCCTCTTTTTAATTCTGTGAGACTGGAGGGGTTGGTATTGAAACGCATCTTCTCCTACTATTATCATCTCACTGCTGGAGTTTTTCATTAAACTATCTTAATTGCTTAAAACTTGAATTTCAATTCCTCATAAATACTGCCTAAAATCAATTCAATGTCAGACAACATCTGCAACATTCACTGCAACTGGTTTCCAGGAAAATAGTTAATTCTGAAAAGCGTTAACAGCTTCAGACTTCAATTGAAAGATTTAATAATCAAAATTTTAATTTACTCCCTCTTCCTCCCTTCAGAAAGTTTTAAGACAGGTTAACCTGTCAAGAGCAGCATTGCTACTGATCCAGCTGAGGCAGAGAAGGAGGTTGTATATCCTCATTATTACCATAATTGGCATCTGGAATCTGTTCAAAAATTCTGACTTACTTTGTAGCAGAGGATTATGGCTGAATTTGGAGTACTTTATGGTCTAGAGAGGCTTGTGAAATTCAAATATATAAACTGTCAGTTAAACATTTCATGAAAAGCCCTACCTTATACTAATCCAAAGTAACATGAACAAATGCTTGAGGGGATGAAAATCCACAATATGTTTTGGTAGCTAACCACTTACAGAAACATTAACATTCCTGGGCAGGTTTGCTCTCTGAGCTTCTGAAGTAACTTTGGAGCCAGCAGGATTCAGTTTCTAGCAGATTTCCAACACCCTGAAAAAAAATATTCAGTCAGAAGCCTCTAGTATTTATGAATTATTAATGCTGGCTTTCTCTACTTTTTTCCTTAGTTTTGCTTTTGTGTGCCTGTTCAGCTAAGTAATTCAATAGACTGATAGAGACATGAATAGATATGCTAATTAACACCAAGGCTAACCTTTAAAGTTCCTTAAAGCTGTCAGCTTTCAATGAAATATTTTCATTTTTCTTTTTCTGAACTGGAATACAAACATTATTTGTACACTTGGTGCCAGCAGGGGTGCCCCCAGGAATCAGCTTTTAAGATTTTTTTCATTGTGGAAAACAGCTTAAGAAAGTTGTCAGTTTTACAATCCTCATTTATAGTCCCTGTCATGGAAACGTGTTCATGTTGTGCCAGTAGCTTCCCTCACTTCTCATTACAATCATCATCTAAACAAGGTATGGAGATTTGAATACCTTACATATCGTCCTCATGACATAGAAAAATATGAAGTGCGGGAAAAAGAGAGAGCAAAAGGGAGGTTTGGGGACCTGAGATGCTACACTAATATATGTATTGACTGTAGAAGGAAAATTTCTTATATTTAAACAACAGTTCAAAAACATTTTTGATAAACTGAATAAAAGGCAAATTCATTTTACAACCCCCAGCTTGCTCTTCTGATAAGTTGTTCCTTCTGAAGATTTTAATGCATGAGAAAAAGAAAAGCATCTTTAGATCCAGCAGTTACTGTGTTATATGCTTTCTGGTCATTGCTAAACTATAAATATAGATAGCCCCGAAACCAAAACATTTGATATTAGAAATGAAAGAAATCCCAGTATTATTCCTATTATTCCTGAGTCAGACACCAAAATACAACAAGTAGAAGCAATGGGAGCAGAGTTCCAAAGACTAAGTTCCAGCTTCTGTTAAAAGATAACTGAACTCTTTTCCTCTCTTCTGTTTTTCCCCTGCCTCCTTTTTATTATAATTCAGTAAGCACCAAACTTCACTCAGGTTCAACACTGTGATTTCTGCATTCCTGTTCAAATGAATAGGTACTCTGAAGCTAAATTCACAATCTGTTTTGAGATTTCAGCCGCTCGGTCCTGTGAGGAACTCAGACACAGCTGTTCCTGTTTCAAAAATACCTATACTTTAGGTATATTCCAAATTGCAATTACAAAACTTGGATGAAAGCCTGAACTTTTGTCATAAATACACACTTCTATTCATGTTCACAAATATACTGCCTAAAGCAGCTACAACTCAGACCTCTTTTACTTGATTTGCAAATAAAAATTTGATCTTTGAAATACAGAATTTATACACAAACATTCTGATAAAAATTGTGGGTTTTTTTATTTTTTCAAAATATATATCAATATTATCCCAGCAGGGTAACTATACCAGGAAACTGATTTACTACTTCAAATGAAGCAGGTTGATTTTCAAAGTACAACTTACTTGGTTTTGATCATAGGTAGGCATAGCAATTAGGCTTCCAGGTGTTGTAAAGGCCTTAGCTAGCAACATGTGTGTCAAGGGCTAAGGCAAAGGCCTGAAGCAGCAAGTAAATAGACTGACTGGGAAAGTGTGAGGCAACAGTGAGCATTCCCTAACCCACTACAAACTATGTGGAGCTTTCCTACTGCAGATATTTTTATGTTGGCTTCTGAGAAAATTATTCAAAATTGAATCCAGTCCTGGCTATCTTATAATTGGATAAGCAACCAGCAGATTTTACAGAAATTAAAAACCAGTTTTTACACACTTTGTGACACAATGATCTCATTCAATCCATGAACTGTGCTATAACATGAAAATGCAAAATATATGCACTATATTATGTAAAGAAAGGAATCTCAGGAATAAAATGCTTGTCATACCAAGTATTTTAAAGATATCCTTCAAGTTTTTATTTCTTCTGTATGTAGGAAGATTCATTGAGACAGACCCCAAAGAAATTAAGGTTCTTCTCATGCTCAGGTAATAAATTGATGTTATTTTCACTGCTATTCATAGCAGACTTACTACTGCAGTGAAATGAAGATTTGTAAATGAAAGTTATGCAATATTCACTTAGCTTCTTTCCCATTATTACTTGTGTCACAGAGGCTCCCCTCTCTATCTGCACAATTTGCAGTCTATCTGCTGCTCAGGTCAAGTTTGCTGAGTAATTTTCTCTTGACCCTTCCTTCAAAATAATGAGGGAATATTTTTTTTAGTCAAATATGATGTTTTGCAATATGTTTGGCAGCTAATTCCAATGACTTATTTGTAAACAATTTCCTGACCTTCAGTTTGCACAACTTTATTGAGGTTAGTTGAAAAACCTGGAAAAGATACGTCTTTCCATAAGTGATGTCCAGTGAACAGCTTGTCTGAATGTATGAACAGTTAGTTCAGCAGACAAGTTTTCCTTTCTTTGTCCCACATATTTCCTCTACATTACTATGACCAGCTCAGTCCAAAATAGTAAACCCCAATCTGTTTTGACTGCCATTGACACGGACACTTTTCAGGAACTAAGCCTAGGTTGGAGTATCCAGTCTTTCTAGAGATACTCGGGTGTTGTGTGAGACTTTCTTAATGGTTTTTTGTAATGAATATAACTTTCTGGCTTGATTAATATTTAAAAATAATGTAAAATATTGGATTAGGCAACTGATTAATAATATTTTCTAGGTAATTACCTCTTATTGTCTTCTTTTATATATAGAACAGGGAAAAAAAAGGCAAAAAAAAAAAAAAGGCAAAAAGACTAGGCAGTAATTTTCAAGAATGCAAACCTAAATGTTGCCATTTTTATAATAATCTTCTGAGCATCTCAGGGTTGTGGCAAATTTTGTCTCTCAACTTTATTTATTATTAATTTTACCAATAAATGACATTTTGCATTATGCTCTTTCGTCTAAAGAGTCACACTGGGCTGAAAAAAAAATACTACTCTTTGAACTATGAGAGAATCTTCAACAAATCCCACATAGTGCCAAAGATTCAACAAGGTCATTAAAACACCTTCATTCCCCTGGTTATAGAGAAGGACAAGAATAAGGACAGAACTAGTGACTGACCAAGGGTTTATCACAATGTAACTCACATTATTGCACAGGTGGAATATAAGAACATTTGAAAATAAAAGCTACACTTTTTTTATTCTAATCCATTCATTAGAAGAGATTGACAAAACTTATAAGAGAAAACTTATATTTTCTGTCCTTATTTGTACAAGGATAGAAAAATTAACAAGACCGCACACTAGCCAATTGCAGAGCCAGGAACATATTGAACAACCTTGAAAAACAAACTTCCACATTGTAACCATTTTGAATCATTGCATCAAACAGTCAGACATGAAATACATTTAAAAGACCCCCACTGCTTTTTCAATGAAAAGTGTAAAAGATTATGCATCTCCTTTACAAAATATAAATGTAAACTCTTAGTGTAAAATTATAAAGTTCCACAACTAGAAAGCACAACCTGCTATTTTTCTAAGTTGAATAAGATCAATAGTACATCATGTGCCCGTTTATTATTTTAGTTTAGATTACTACTGTGGCTTTTATGCTTATGATTTTTATGGCAGTGATCACATATGCCTATGCTTTATTTTAGAGCAAAGGTCCCATATCTATAGTCAGTCAGACTTGAAGTTATTGCTAATTCTCTAATGGGACTTTAACTCTTGCTTCTCCAGAAGCCATTCAAAGCTATATGAAGTAAGAAGCGAGTAGATTTGAGATGAATAAGATTCATAAATTTATAAAAGTCAGCACTGTTGTGGAATGTTGCAAAAATCACACATATATGTATATAAGGTTCAAGTATTCTGTCTCCCATTCTGCTGCGTTTCCGCAAGTCTCTAGACCTCGGTAGCTACCAAAGACATAATTCTTAAGGACTGCAGCTCCTTGTTCTTCTCTAGCCCAAGAGAGAATAATTTCCTCTGTTCTAGGGAATTTACGCAAGACATTATCTCAAAAAAGTTGAAAATAGGCTTGTCAAGACTGAATAATCCCATCCCACTTTCCTTTTCTCAACTCTTCCACATCTGCTCGTGTCCATGAGGCTACACCATATGTTTTGGATTTTGGTTGCTCACCTTCTAGGGAAGCATTGAGCTTTGAGAGTTTGTTTTTCCTGCTGGAAATATTACTGAAAGAAAATTAAAGAGTTCACCTCCTTAATTTGTGAACAGGAATTTCTGTTCAAGCAGAATACTTTGAAATAGAAATTGCTGATTTACTATGCATAGTTATGATCAACAATTTTCAGGCCCCACAGTAATCTTCTCCTAGGAGTTCCAGATGGGCACACAGTATTGGAATACTATGGCTCTAATACAGAATTCACCAGGTTTGTAAATCATCATAAAACCCTACACATATTTAGTTCTATGAAAATATACCACACTGGGGGGAGGCAATGTATAAATAAATATATTACACTTAAACTCTGTCACAGCTGTGTGACTTCATATAGCAGATCACAAGAATAAGCAGAAATATTTGATTGCTTGAATGCTGCTGGCATTTGAGATATTCAAGAAATTGCCTATTCACTTAAGTCTCTTGTTAACTCTGACCTTCCAGACGTTCATTTCAAATCAAACTGTGTTATTCTGATCATGCTATCAACATCCACATTTCTATTAAAAAGAAAACTCATTAGTTTGACAAAATCTCAGCATTAAGATATCAATCTCACATGCTTTGTACCCCTCTAGTGTGTTAAATGATATGATTTGTTATCACTGACAACGTATATAAAAGTAATACTTTTCAATTGATATGGACATGGTAGCAACAATCAAGAGAGATGAGATTAAAGGATGAAAGTGTTTCGGTATCAGTAGCTGAACAAAAAAGTCACATTAGAAAAAACTACTTTCTTCTTTTTACTCTTCCCAAAACCTACTGACTCATCATCCTTTCCTTAATAAAACTTCTGTGCCTATAGTGGATAATGATGGAACAAGGTGGAGCAAGTGTAGGAAGTGAGGAACAGGCTACCAACTAAAAAAATGTAAGGATTATTTTTCTAAGGAGGGCTGTATCGTCAAGAAGAGACATTTGGTTCTTAAATGAAAAAGCTAAAGAATATTTCTGAACATGGACCAAGAGGAAGCCAGATTTCCAGGAAGCCCTGGGGGGAAACAAAAGAAAGGCAAAAGCATAAGGAAGATATCATCAAACCAGCACAATCTCATTGAATGAGAATCAGTGCCAGCAGCTGAGCCCTCTGTAATAAAAAGGACAACCTATGTCAGTGAAGATAGGAGGACTTTTCACCTGAAATAAGCCATGGAATTTGGGCTGAGGTCACTCGTGGTGGGTTGGCTTTGGCTGGATGCCAGGCACACACCAAGATGCTGTATTGCTCACGCTTCCAAGCTGAACAAGGAAGAGAAGATCAGACCGAAAACAACTCATAGACTGAGGAAGGCAGTTTGCTAAAGCAAAAGAGAAGTTTGCACATGCATAAGCAAAGAGAAAAAATGTAATTGTTCTCTACTTTCTAATCAGCAAGTGATGTTCAGTATTCAGCCACTTCCTGGGAAACAGGGCTTCAGAATGAGTACAGGTTGCTCCAGAAGGCAAACATTGTAACTAACAAATGGCCCCCTTCCTCCTCCTTCCCTTAGTTTTTTATCTGAGTGACATCACATGATGTGGAGTGTCCCTTTGGTCAGTTTGGGTCAGCTGGCCTAGCTGTGTCCCCTCCCAGGGCCTTTTCCATCCCCAGCCTGCTGATGGGGCAAAATGTTGAGAGATATTTGCGCTGGCTGATGCTGTGCCAGCGCTGCTCAGCAGCAGCCAAAACACAGCTGTGTTATCAACACCCTTCTAGCCACCAGTGCAAAGCACTGTGAGGGCTGCTGTGGGAAAATGAACTCAGCTCAGCCAGAACCAACACCTCACATCGCATCAAAAATTCTGTATTTTGGTCTTCACATATCTTCTGATGATGTTTGTATTGGAAGGCAGATAGATTTCAATCTGAATAATTATCTTCTGAAAACGGTCTTTCTAAAAATCCTGAAACTATAGTTTCAATTAAGTATGGTAGTAATTTTCCTGCATTGTCTCCAAGAGTAGAATATGATGGTGAACAGCTACTCTGTTCCACCTAAGGAATGGTTGCATTTCACTTATCAGAAAAGTGAATTGCTTAGTGATCCTTATTTTTTTCAGAATAAATTTCTAGCAGTTAGGTTGGTCTTGTAAATCACTTTAAAATCCTATCTACAAAACATACACCTTTAATTTACACCAATACATAGATATACTGGGTACATACAAGGAAGAACAAAAATATAAAAGATGACTGTACAGATACCGTTACATAGAAGGATATTACACACTTCCGATGTATATTACTCAGCTTCAAATTCCCAGACGTAAAGAGAAAAACCCCAACTTACTAGAGGAAAATTACATATGAATAACTTTATTAATTAAAGTTACATATCAAATGATCCTAGTGGATATAAGTATAGAAATGTCTCAGTAGACTATTAAATTGTAACAAAATACTGCCTAACCCAAACAGCATAATGTATACATATTTCAATTCCTCTATTATCTTTATCACACTCCTTTTGCATAGGGCAACAAGAAACCTAAGACACAGAGGTTAATTTAGGTAACAACTACCACAATTCACAATTGCATTAGCGCCTATTAAGAGTCATTGTTCGTGGAAATTTTAATGATACATTACAGAGTGAATAAAAGCAGAAGATGATTAGGAATAAAATTGTTTCCATGTATGCTGACAGGACTGCTGAGCATAATTATACATTTCTAGGGCGACCTGTTTGGAGTTTACTCCATAATTTTATGTAAATTTTGAAATTACTTCATTTTTTCAGGTCAAATGCTAATATGTTATTTCATTGCTCAGTTGAGTTGCATGAGTACTAATGGACACAAATTGCAATTGATGGAACAGGCATCAGATAAAAGTCTAGAAGCATTTCAGAATGACAAACTTTCAGTTCATTGTTTTCTACTGCCACATTCTTGTTCCTGAACAAGCTGCCAAAATTTTCAATCAGTTACAAGATATTAGCTGTATTATCTACATTGAGAGCAAAAATCCATTCCAAAGAAAATATTCTTTTGGGAGAAGTATTTTATTTTCCCCTCCTTTTCCTCATTTATTCACTGCAAGATGCAGGCTTAACTCGGCTTATACAGCTTCTTGTAATACACTTGCAGTAATCTGTACAACATAAAGAGACAAGCAGAAAAAAAAAAAATCAAATACTCTGAAGACAAATATGTGGGATCAGGGCTGTGGAAAAACCTGCCTGTTTAGATTTGCCCAGGTTCCAGTGAATTATACCACTGAAATCCTGTGAAAGCCAGTTGATTCCTTATTAGGTTCACACTGGAAGACAAAATAAAGCAAACTTCAAGAAGCTTGAAGGTTATGTATATGAAAAAAAAATGGAAGGAAGGAAGGAAGGAAGGGAGGAAGGGAGGAAGGGAGGAAGGAAGGAAGGAAGGAAGGAAGGAAGGAAGGAAGGAAGGAAGGAGCCACACCCCACTTTGCACCTATTTTCTCTGATACTTTTTTTACTCCTGACCTTTTTTTCAAACTCCTCCATCCTCCATACTGACATTATGTATGCTCAAACTGAGAATGGATCACCACTGCATATCCACAGCCTGACAGGAAGTTCATACTATCACGTCCCACTAGAAGGGATATGTAAGCATTTTCTTATGCTAGGTATCATTCTTATTTCTCCATATCTGCCTTGTTTACTCACCTTGTACCGTTGCTTTCAGGGATGCAGAGAGAAAGAACAACCTGCAGTAGCAGACTTGAATTTCTCCATTATTATTTGATAATAAGATGTTCCAGACCAAGAAAAACAGCGTTGCTCAGATCCCTATAACCTGAATTTTGTGTTGGCTATTATGAATTGACACACAAGCCTTTCAGGAACATAAATTGGATTACCATGAGCAAACATAAGAGGTCTGAGTTATGCCTTAACAAAAAGCCACTGTCAGGAAAGTAAGACTTTAAAAACTGTGAAATACTAGACTACAAGAAGACACCATGTGAAGCTTCCTGAGCAGATGCTGGAAGGAAAGATCAGTCAGCTGTTCTTTAGACCTTTCTGAAGAAAGGTTTGATCAAAGCCACTGGACAAGGAGGTTGTTGGGAAGTGTCCTTGTGCTGAAACCCTTATTTCTTGACTTTGCCTTACAAGCTGTATGCTTCTGATCTTTCCCAATTATGTGCTTATCTTTCTTTCCCTTCTTGCTACGAATGAATCGAAGAATCTTATCTGTCCCTGTAGCAAACAAGTGAGATTGTGCAGTTTTAAGAGTCTCTACGTTGAATTATCTGTGTTACTGGAAGAGAAATGAAGAAGTGAAGCTATTTTGATAAATTATAATAGTGAATGGGTAAGCAAGTGTATAAGTGTAACTCTGATACCTACTACAAAATAATCCATTATTATTAGCAAAAAAATTTTAAAAGAAATAAAATCAGCAGCTTAGTCATTAATGGTGGCAACTGCTCAGTAAACAGAAAAGTGGCTTTGCTTCCCTAAACCATATTTTGTATATATGGATCTGTAGCTAAAGTTCAAAATTGAAATCTGGCTTTCTCCAGCAATTAGTTTCAACAAATGTGCCACTCACATGATTCCAGAACTTATCATCATGAGTGAACAACATGGCTGAGAGGGTACCTGAAAACAGAGAAAGAAAAACAATTAAGAGGAAAATTTTCTGTTCTTGCGCCAGTTTTTGTTCATGTTTAGTACAATAAGATATGATCCTAAATAAAGGAAAATATTGTTTCTTTAGAAAACCTCTTTCAAGGGAATTAATTTCAATTCAATCATATTCAGTTCTGAATAGTTTCCATTAGAAAAGTTATGTTTACTGATATCACAACAGCCCCATAGCAGGAATTTCTGCTTAAACTTCCTACTTTTACTTCTTACTGGTATCCACATGTAGCTATCCCCCTTTTTAAATTCCATCTCTGCTTTACTTCACGGACTACTTTATTCTAAGCAGTAAAGAATGTTTTACATTTAGCCGCCACAAACATGACAGCTTTATTAGTATGGCAGTTATTGTGGAACTTATAGAAGATCAATTATTGGTGAAACAATATTATTAATATGTATTATACATATTTATGTATAATATGCTTATCCTCTTTTTTTGCTTTTCCTCCTCATTCCTGAATCTTTATTATAATACAAATTAAAATAAAGTTCTTGGTTAAATTTTAAATTTAGAAATAATTTCTTTGTATTTGCCACTTTGATCATTCCCTCTTTGCACCTTGTGTGGCTTTCAGGCAGAGAATCACCCAACAATCACCAAATAGCATGCAGGTCTAAAAGATTTTCTAGTCCATCTTACTTTCTGGTCATAGAATCAACTTTGCTGATGGTATCCAGATGGGAGAGATGTTCTTTAATCTATTTAATAATAATTAGAAAAACTTCACAGCTTCTAGAGTATGTTGCTTTTTTATGTCATCCAACCTGAATTTCCCTTAGTCCAATGCTAATCTACTCTTTCCTAGCTCGTCCTTCACGCAGTTGTGAAGTAGAACTCATCCTTAGGAATATGAAGACTTCTCTTCTGTGAGCTAAACAGACAACCTATTCCAATGTCTGATCACACAACAGAAACCCACAACCTTACACTTAAATAGAATTACTTCTATTCAACTTTTAGTTTTTGTGTGGTGTCCTGCCACTGGACACCACTGAGAAGAGCCTTGATCCATCTTCTTTAAACACTTTCATCAGATACTTACTTGCTCTGTTAAGATTCCACTGAGTTTTTATCTCCAGGCTGAAGAGTCGCAGGTGTTTTGACTTCTCAGTATGTCAAATACTCCAAAGCCTTCATGTTTGTGACCATTTACTGGATTCACTGCTGGATGTCCATATGTTTCTTGTACTTGGGAGCCAAGATCTAGTCACGGCACTCAGTTATGTCTCGCCAGAGAGGAGGGATTATCTTCCTCTACCTGCTGGTGAGGCTCATCGTAATGGAACTCGGGAAGATGATGGCCTTCTTTGACAGAGGGGTGCAGTGCTGGGTCATGGTCCACTTGTTGTCCACCAAGATTCTAGGGTCTTTCACTGTTATGTCCTTACCATTTAAGTAGCACCAGTCTTGTATTTGTGGATGGATTTATCTTTACATTTTCCCTGGTTGAATTCCATGAGGTTCCTGTCAGCTCATTTTTTCAACCTGTTGGCATCCCCCTGGATGGCAGCGCAACCAGTTGTTACATCAGCCCCTTCTAGTTGTGTATCATCTGCAGACTATCTGAGGGTGTACTCTACATCAGAATGCAACTCATTAATAAAAATAAGCAGTACTGTACCCAGTATTGACAGGTCGGACACAGCAGAAGGGATAAAGATTCTGATTAATGTCCTCCAGCTGGACTTTGGGCCACTGACCAGAACCCTTACAGCCCTACAGTTCATCTGCTTTTCAGTGGACCTCACTTTCCTGTGGACCTTACTTTCTTGGTACTTCCTCAGTTTGTTATGGGAGACAGCATTAAATGCCTTCATTTCAGTTTGTGATCAGCTGTATCTAACTGATATCTTAATCTTTATTGTATTTCATAATTGCATTCTCCAACTTTTCCCATCTTGTATGTGTGCAGTTGATCATTCCTACCCATCGTTCTGCACCTTAGATTTTCTAGCTGTTTTTCCACGCTGACAGAGGTGTATTGGTTTCAGGCCGAAATCACAGGACAAGCTTGCCCTTCAGCCACAACACTGGAAATAAAACAAAAGAAAACAAAACAAAAAGACAAACAAACAAACAAAAAACCCAACGTGTAAGAAACCTCAGAAATATTCAGATGCGCTGTAATAAAACCACTACTCACAAGTACTATAAATCAGATGAGTGCAGCTGCAGACACTGTCATTGCTGTCACTTCAAGCCTGTCAGCATTTCTGCTTCCTCTGAAGGGCTTGGATGTGCCACATCTCCAGAGCTGAAACATGACACACGAATTGCCAGCCAGGACACTATTTTCTTTTAAAAGCTCCAATGGATTTGTTATAATGGACTTACCTAGGGGAAACCTCTGTTCACAGTTCAGTAAAATGAAAGAGTTAAAAAGTGTTTACTCATGGATGCATGTTAGGAATAAACCTCCTAACAGGCAAAACATTATAAAGGAAGACAGAGTGACAGAGGATTTCAGTGACAGAAAGTTGCATGTACAACCTCAGCATCTCCTATGTACACCTTCCTTTGTACCATTTTTGCCTTTTGTGGTGATTTGACCCTGGCTGGATGCCAGTTGCCCACCAAAGCCTCTCTATCACTCTCCTCCTCAACTGGACAGGGGAGACAAAATATAAAAGAAGGCCCATGAGCTGCAATAAGGATGGGGAAGGTTCATTCACTGATTACCGTCACAAGCAAAACAGACCTCCCTTGGAAATATTAATTCAATCAAAACCAGAGTAAGATAATGGAAAGTAAAACAAATCTTAAAAACACTTTCCCCTCACCCCTCGCTCCTTCCTGACCTTAACTTTATTCCTGATTCTCTACCTGAACCCCCTGCAGCAGTGAAGGGAGACGGGAAATGAGAGTTATGATCAGTTCATTACCTGTTGTTTCTGTCACTGCTTCCTCTTCAGAGAGAGGAGTCCTTCACCTGCTCCAGTGCAGAGTCCCTCAGACAGGGAACTTCCCTGACAGAAGACAGTCCTCCACAAACTTGTCCAACATGCATCCTTCCCGCAGGCCGCCGTTCTTCATTAAATGCTCCAGAGTGGGTTCCTTTCCACAGGGTGAAGTCCTTCAGGAACAGGCTGCTCCAGTGTGGGTCTCCTGTGAAGTCACAAGTCCTTCCAGCAAGTCTGATCCAGTGTGGGCTCCTTCATGGAGCCACAGGTCCTACCAGGAGCCTGCTGTGGCATGGACTTCCCATGGGAGCACAGTCTCCCTCAGGCATCCACCTGCTCTTTCATGGGGCTCTTCCATGACTTGCAGGGGGACACCCTGCCTCGCCATGGTCTTCACCACAAGGTGCAGCGGAATCTCTGCTCCTCAACCTGAACACCTTCTCCTCTTCTTCTCCACTGACCTTTGTGTCTCCAGGGCTGCTTCTCTCACATATTCCCACTCCTCTTTTCTCTGGATGCACTACTTCTGCATATTAATATTTTTTCTCCTTAAATATATTATTGTAGGGATGCTACTACCATTGCTGATTGCCTCAGCTTTGGCCAGAGGTGGGTCTCTCTTGTAGCCACTAACATTGGCATTGGCTCTGTTGGACATGGGGGTAGCTTCTAGCAGCTTGTCACAGCAGCCACTCCTGTAGCCCAATATGAGATGAGATGCAAGAGATGGGGAAGATCCTTTCGCAGGTTTGTGGCTATCATACATACCATAAACTTAGCAGGTTCACAAATCAAGCTCACTTCAATACTTCCCTGAGAATAAGGGAGGAAAATGTCTCTCAAGTGTTTTTTTTTTGTTTCTCAACAGAAAAAAAACCTCCCAAACCCTTGAACTTCTTTGTTTAGTCTGTATGATGATTTGAGCAAAGAGGGAAGGTGTGATATTTTTTCTGTAGTAGTTACAACAATACATCCCTGAACAGAGATCCATTAAAAAGACTGAATAACTGTTTACGGTGATGCCATTTATGGCAGAGGAGAAATGTTCTGCATGTATTTCAGTGTATTCAGACCCACACAGCTGCAACACATCTGTGTTGTGGCTTCATGGAAATTTGACCAAAACTGAGCCTCCAGTGATTTAAAGTATTCCTATTAGTGAGTTTCCTCTCCTGTCTAAATGGACTATATAAACCTGCAGACTTCTAAGCAGAGACTATCTCATCTGTGATGTGAAGTTAGGCGTTTGCCACTTTTGCCAACAAATCTTATAATATTTCTGCATTTTCTAACAGTTTTTAGACTGCCTCTGGACCAAAACTGTTGATTCTGAAAAATAACATTTCACAGCCAGTTAGGCTGCAAAGTAAAACAAACACCTTCTAATATTACAGCACTTATTTTATTTATCAATTTGTCTAAAATGGAGCTATGTATAGAAACTGGTGTTTACCAGATGTAATGCACATAAATGTGAGAGGGCTGGCAGGTCAAGGAAGATATTCTATCTTCTATCTACTACACTACTACTACTTCTATTAACTGTCGTGACATACCTCCAGTTGCATGGAAAGAAGACCCTCCAAACCCTAAATACTAGCCATCCAGTACTGACTGTCCATCTAATTTTTCAAAGAGGCTGGAACAATAACCCTAAAACACAAACTATCAAGCCTGTTCCACCAAGCCTTAACACAAATATTATCTCAAGTCATCCATGCTAACTATTCATCTATCTAAATCATGATAGTGAAAAGGGCAGTATTATCCTGTGACTTGTGGAAAAACTGCGATAGACTGGTTGTAGAAAAGAGTAGGAAGATACAAATTATGCTGACTAGACCCTGAATGATGTACAGTGGAGTAGTAAGGTGCAAGGGAAGAAAAGCTTTGCTTTTTACAAGCTTGAAAAGGCTAGAGATCAACTTTCAAACCTTGGGAAATGCTAAGGATATAAATGAGCTAACACCTCCTGCTGAGAGAGGACAGCACATCACCATCAGATGTGACACTGCAGCCCGCGCTGCCACCCACAGCCTGGTAGCTAGCAGTTCCTGGTACTCAAGACAAGATTTCAGGGACATATTCTCTCATGAGTTTCTTTGTGGGAGGTGATTCACCTCCTGGCCCTTGAAGCAGAGCAACTAATGCAGTTTAATGAAAACTGCAAACACACTGTTTAGCAGCTTGGGGATTCATGTTTTTCAGAGTGTGGAAATGCTGACTGAACCACTATTTCCCTGTGGGGTCTGCTGAGGGTTTTGGCAGGAATCTGCTGATATTTTCACTTCAGTCTAATTCATATTCCTTGGCAGCTAGACCCAAGAAGCTTGAACTTGCTCACACTGGAGGTTAGGGTGCCTATGAAGAAAGAAAAGGCTAAGCTGGGTTTCTGCACTATGTAAATAACCAAGGGACCAGCCTCCGTGTCATGCTTTCTCAGTGTCACTTAAGTTTTTCCTTAAGAAAGCATTCCTGGGAGAAATGAGGGAAATGTCTACTCTCAGTCTTTGCAACTTTGATATTAGTCCTGAGCCTGAACAGTCCTCTTTTGGTCCATTTGACTTGGCATTGAAAGCTCTCCTTGCCTCAGTCTTCAAGATAAAGACCTGTTATTCTCAGGGCAGCTGGTCCCCTGAGCTGGTATAGGAGCTAGATTAGATCCCTTGTAATCCAGGAGGAAGTAATTAGTGACTTGCTGTGCCACTTAGACACAGAAAAGTCTATGGGACCAGATGGGGTTCACCCAAGGGTACTGAGGGAGCTGGCAGAGGAGATCACTAAGTCACTGTCCGTCATTTATCACCATTCCTGGTTACCTGGTGAGGACCCAGATAAGTGGAGATTGGTCAATGTGATGCCCATCTACAAGAAGGGTCAGAAGGAGGATCCAGGGAACTATCAGGCCTGTCAGTCTGACCTTGGTGCCATGGAAGTTTATGGAACAGAGCCTCTTGAGTGTGGTCACATACATACATAGCATCTAAATGACAACCAGGGGATCAGGCCTAGCCAGCAGGGGTTTAGGAAAGGCAGGTCCTGCCTGGCCAACCTGATCTCCTTTTATGACCAGGTGATCTGCCCAGTGGATGAGGGGGAGATGTGTATGTTGTAAAGTACATTAGTAAAGTCTTTGATGTTTTGATACTGTCTCCCACAGCATACTTCTGGAAAAGCTGACAGGCCAGACAGGCTGTGACTTGGACAGGTGCTCTCTTTTCTGGGTTAAAAACTATCTGGATGGCTGGGGCCAGGGAGTGTTGGTGAGTGGAATTACATCCAGTTGCTGGCCAAGCACTGGAGAGTTTTGCCAAAGCTCAGAACTGGGTCTGGCTGTTAAAAGTCTTTATTAATGACCTGGATGAGGGGATCGAGTGCGTCCTCAGAATGTTGAGAAATGGCTGTAAGTTGGGTAGGAATGCTGATCTGCTGTGGGGTAGGAAGGCCCTGCAGAGGGACCTAGACCATCTGGATCAATGTGCCGAGGCCAGTGGTATGAGATTCAACAAGATAAAATGCCAAGTCCTGCACTTCAGTGAAAACAATCTCGTGCAACAGTACAGACTGGGGGCAGAGTGGCTGGAAGGGGGTCAATCAGAAAATGACCTGGGGATGCTGAACATGAGCCAGTGTGTACCCAGGTGGCCAAGAAGGCATCCTGGCCTGTGGCCAGCAGGACCGGAGCAGTGATTGGACTCATGTCAAATACTGTGTTCAGTTTTGGGTCTGTCACTACAAGAAAGACATTGAGTGAGATGCTGGAGCACGTTCAGAGAAGGGAACAGAGCTGCTGAAAGGTCTGGAGTACAAGTTCAGTGAGGATTGACTGAGGGGGTGTTTAACCTGGAGAAAAGGAGGCTCGAGGGAGACCTTACTGCTCTCTACAAGTATCTGAAAGGAAGGTGTAGTGAGGTGGGGGTCGGCCACTTCTTACAAATAACTAGCAGCAGGACAAGAGGCAATGGACTCAAGCTGTACCAGGGGAGTTTCAGGTTAGACGTCAGGAAGAATTTTGTCGCTGAAAGGGTTGTTAAGTGTACAAAACAGGTTGCTCAGGCAGGTGCAGGAGTTATCACCCCAGAAGTGTTCAAGAATTGATTAGATGTGGCACTTAGTGGTCATTCTTAGTTGGCATAGCGGTGTTCAGTCAACAGTCAGACTTGGAGGTCTTGGAGGTCTTTTCTCACCTTTGTAATTCTAAGACTCCGTGATTCTGTGATTCTATGATTTCCCATTCTGTTTTCTTTATAGACAGATGAAAGGCAAAGGGCAAGAAACAAGGGAGAGTCTCTCAATCCCTTTACCCTTTACCAGCATGCACAAACATTAGGCAATACAAAATGTTAAAAAAAAAAAAAATCAAAAAAGTATGACCACACTTCTTTACCGGTTCAGGGTGCTCACACACCTTAACACTGGCTGTGGTACGGGGGTGTGGACAGAAATTATTAGGCTGACAGAGGACAGTGAAGTACATAGCTTTTGCTGTAAATTGTATGAGTTGGCAGAAGTTGTTGATCACTCCCTCAGCAATGGAAAAAGGAAGAAGTGTTATATTAGCCTTCCTTCTACAGCCTTCTTACTAAACAGGCATGTCCTTGTGCAGTCAGCCAGCAGTAAACATCCATTTTCTCTGCTTCATTAAGATCCTTATTGTGTTAAAATAATTTAAGCAAAGGATTCAAGGATTTTGGTTTGGTTTGATTTGGTTTGAAGAACTGTGCTAAATGAAACAAAACACAAAAGCAAGAGAGAGTGAGCTTTGCTTCAGGCTCCTTGAGTGGTGCAAAACACAGCAAGAATACCTTGCCTCACTCAGGTTGTTCTACCTGCATTTGGTGACAGACAAGCTTTCCAATGCTAGTTCAATGAGCATATCTAAGGGATTTTTTAAGATCCACCCATTTCAAACAGTGCTATCTTTTGTCTGTCTAAGGATTATGTTACTTTAATCCTAACCTCATGCAGATGCAAAGTAAAAAATTCATCAACTTCATACAGGACTTCTGTACATGTGTGTGTTTTCTGTGAGGAAATTTTCTTGAGGTTAGCCTCAGAATTCACCATTACAAATAAATAAATAATCTAAATAAATAAAAATGGATGTTGTGACTTTTTTCCAGGAGATTACTTTCAAAGAAGCAGAAAATAAACTGTTACCCGCAATGAGAGTAAAAAAACCCTCACAGAAGAGAAAAAGCAGAAATATGAAACAATTAATAGATTTCATCAGTATGCCTCTACAATTGCCTGACCTCACTTCTGCTGTGCATCTCTTCTCCGTATTATATCTTGTATTTTTATTAACAATATGTTATACACAAAATATTACATGCACTATAATTTGAGCTTCTAAATGTGTGCTTGGGTAGGATGACTGTGTCTATTGAGACTCCTAGATTACTCCTATTAGGGAGTGAATGTCATGCTATTTGTCATCCAAAAGGTAATTTTCTCTAGACTTATATTAAGGTTTCATATTTTATGATAACCTCTATATTATGTTGATCTGGGCATTTTTCATGAACCCATTCATCAGACAGCAATAACTGCAGCCCTGCAACATTTTACTTGTTTTCAAGATGAATAAGATTTTTTTTTTTTCAGCTGCATCAGTAATACCAAAGGGGCGTGAGTCCCTGTGATCACGCCAGTAAAATTCCATGACAAGCTTTGCACATATTAAGAAGTATATATGTAGGAGTTAATTTATTGATTTTAGAAAATACTGTATCAGAAGGGAATCATATTTATCCTGGAGTAAATGTTATTCTCTGGCAGCTGTCTTGTAAACACCAATCTCTGGCTGGCCCAGAATCCAACACCAATACATCCAAACAGTTGGGAGGCACAGTGCCTAGGATTTTTGATGCAGTTCCCTATGATACATTTACATGGGTGAGTGGCACGACAGTGTGTGAAGGGATGAACGTGTTTGAATTAGCTGCAAACTCTGCTTTACACCTGGCATAGCATGAGGAGGAGACACACTTAAAAAGAAGAGTTTGCTTGTTCTAATTAATAAGCATTAAAGCAATTTGCAGGATGTCAGATACTGCTTAGAAATTGTACCAAAGCTTCACAGGATAAGGGTCAGGGACTGGCTCCAAGAATGGCATACTCAGTGATAATTAACCTTTCGGATTCCTCTTAGATTTCAAAGCAACTTGTGATCCTAATTGAAATTAAATTGAGGGAGGCAGAGAGAGATGCCTCCTGCCAAACTATAAACTGCAATAAAACGCAGCAGATACAGCCGTGCACACTAATTTCTTCTTGTGGAGCACTCTGAGGAGCTGATACAGACACTAAATCAAATCCACGGCTTTATCTGACTAGGTGAGGCCTCAGCACTCCAGTCAAGAAGCAAAACAGATGCAGATCCTTTTGCCAACAGCATGCATTTCCCATGGATAAAGGGAGCAATTTCCTATTCCCTCAGGTGCTGCTCTATGCTAGCATTCAGTGAGCCTAACAAAAAATCCCAGCTGCTCCCACCTCAAATGAAGAAAACACAAACTCTAAAAAATCAATCTAACAT
Source organism: Eulacestoma nigropectus (assembly GCA_013397775.1). NCBI lineage: Eukaryota > Metazoa > Chordata > Aves > Passeriformes > Eulacestoma > Eulacestoma nigropectus. The sequence goes on from VZTE01002772.1 coordinate 176,023, forward strand.
TTCCTATAGTCTCTAATGTGGAGCAGTCAATTATTTTCTGCCTCCTCCCCTTTTTTATGTAATAAAAATCTACCATTCCTGTCATCCTCAATATGTCATAAGCCAGCAAGTGTAAATGCAGCCATTCATATAATTTGAATGATAATCGAAAATAAGCAGAAAAGGAGGATAAATTTATCAAACTTGTGAGAATATTCTAGGAAAAAAGGAATTTCCTGAGGTAACTGTCCTTGACCTGGCTCTTTAATCGAGTGAAATTTCATCACTTTATCTAATATCATGCTTCATGCTTCAGGCTCCCAGCAATTCTATTTTAGTGTGGTCTAATGGGCAGCTGACACATCCACTCAGCACCAGACTGCATAATATGTGCTGACACACTGTGTGGTGAGCACCCTATTGAGAGCTGTTTATTTGTGCCTGGCAAGGAAAAATTTCATCCAGTAAAGTCTCTTCATAACAATTTTAGTCTCAGTTTTCAGGACCTCCACAGGCTCCACATTTCGAGAGGTTCAGAAGCACTTGCGGGGAAATTCAGTCACTTATTTGGGTGGCTGTACATTATCTGACTTTAGGTGAGAGGTTGTGAAAGCACTGGTTATGGTTGTCTGAAACCTGAATCTAGATAGTGTAATGAATAGTGTCATTCTAACTGCTTTGGAGCCAGCTCTCCTCAGAAACCCTGATTCAATTTGATATTCTGAGGTTAACGCATTGTATTGGGACTGAAAATAGGAATGCACACAAAAAGCTTTTATATTTATTCAGTTCAGTAAGCATGGCAAACTCATCAACAGCTATTTGTAAGCTGTAGAATGGTGGGACTTATTTTGATGTAGTGATTTATGCTTGCTGTTTTTCCTGCAGCATTATTTTAGAGTAGAAATGAACTAAAAGAAAAAAGCAGACATGGCTCTCAACATAATAGCAAATGGCATTATCATAAACAAAGCAACATGAGAAAATAAAGGAATGACACAATCACAGAGGTTCTGGCCTCTTAACCTCATGTAGAAATGAAATTTGCTATATAGAGACCAAGGAATATGTTTCCTATACATGCATAAAGAGCTAAGAGATTAAGATAGTTGTTTTATTTATTAGCTATGGAGAAATAAGTAGTCTGTAATGCAAGTTATATGTATACACAGGTAAGAAAAAAACTAAGGGCACAAAAATAGGTTTGATTAAAATTTATGTTTCATCAACCCATCCACATTGAAAGGTATACCCAAATTATATCTAGATATACAATTACTGATCAGCTTAGTACTTGGAATAGAAACCAAATTTCTTTCAGAAACATTGTGGGAAAATGAATCTCTAAGTCTATGAAAACCATTTCAGATATTTTATCCAACCTTTATATATATGTTACGTAACAAATTTATTTTCTACAAGGAACTACATGACATTGGCACATAGTGAATGCTTGTGTATTATTCACAAGCCTATCTTGCAGGAAAGGTGCTTTGACCTTGACAGTGTTAGAAAATTAACTTCAGTTTTTTCTCTTACTTTAGAAAATTTGAAATCAGAACTTTTAATAATTGGAAAAAATCACTAGAAAAGTCTGCAAATAGAAAAATAAAATCAAACCTTATAATAAACTTACAGACACCAATTATATTCACCACTGATACACATTTCTAGAATGATAAATGTATATTTTTGGATTTAAAGGTTGTTTTACTAGAGACTGTCTGGAGACTTAGTGAAAAACCCATGAACTGCAGCTATTAAGGAATCAAATCGATAAAGGCTGTTTCTTTTCTTTTTTGTTTTTTAAGAAAATAAAATTCTGAGGGGTCAAATCCAATTTTCAGTGCTTCAGATTTTGCAAATTCAGGTTCATTATTTTCTGTGTCAAATTTTGCTTGCTTGTTTTGTGTAACTGATCATTTTCTTGAAAAACTTTACATTAAATCCTTCTTTTACCCCAAATAGAAAACAGATGCCAAGAAAATAATTTGCACTATCAAAGTGTTTGTCTCAGTTTGTACTATCTGCTGTATTTCCACATTATTGCCACATAAGAAGAGATTCCATAACCAAAGACTGATTTTTTTTTAATAAGACAGTAGTTCATATAATTTGCTACCAATATAGTTAATATATCCATTCAGAGAATATATGCTTATTTGCATGTACACACATATGCAGGTGTGCATTTATCTTACCACTTCTATGCAAATAGGCTAGTACATACACAGGCATGGAAGTCTCTAGTGTGAAAATGTAAAATTAATCTAAAAGTAAAGAAAAATAAGAAAACATTGTCAGTGCAGCAGCTTCAGTCCTTACAGGAGCGTTAATTTAGCCATCTTGAACAGACTGGAAGCTGTATTTTCAGTGCATCTACAATACTTGCCAGTCTTTATCACAAGACAGACAGGGTGCAGCATGAGCAAGATAATATTGTCAAGAAGAACCTCAGTCACATAATTTCCCGATTTTCATTTCACCCATGTAAGTGTCTTTGCAAATTAATATAATTTCATTTCAGTGTGATCTCCGCAGTTATAGAGAGGATCCTTTCAGGGCAACTGGGAGAAGGAAGACCTCTAATTAAGAATGAGGCCATAGCCGTGATGTCTGTAGCAGTTTTTAAGCTTGTGCTCTGTAGATAAGCTACCTCTCTTGCCACAGTAGTTGGTCTCACTTCTGCCTCTTAGCTGCCACACACATAAAAGTGCAGCATCAGTATGGTAATTGGTATGTGGCTGAAATAATAGGGTCAAGTGGAGAAAAAAAATTTAAATTGCCACCCAGAAAGAGGATGTTTCTGGGTCATTTCTGGGAACTGTCCCTTCTTCCATGCAAACATCTCCTTATCTGTAAGAGATAGAGATGGCTTAGCTCAGCCTAGGGGGTCAGACCATCCTTTCACGATAGCGGCAGCTCTGTTCCAACACATCAAATTCAGGACAGCAGAATGGGATTTCACACACTCGTGCAGGTGTCACTTTCCAGAGACTATTCCCAAACAGTGGGATATATGTCAGAAGCATGAGAAGCAGAGAATGAAATTGAAGATGTAGCAGCTGAAAACAGGGCAGTTATACACAGGTTTGGTGTCAAACAAAGAGATTGACCTTGACCTCTCTAAGTGGAGCCGTATAGACATTGATGCAGGCTATCACCTCCTAAAAAGAAAAAAAATATGAGAAACTGCTACCTATGTGCAGATACAGCTGCACCAAGTAGCCAGCACTGATATCAAATGAATAGCTCATCAAGGAAGTTTTGCCTTTCCACCTGCATGTGTCCAGGAGCAGTCTTATGCACTCTACTTCAGGTTCCCTGTAGTCACAAGCTACACAGGAATGATTTTTTCTTTCTGAAGTGAACATTTCACAACTTTTCAGACCTTACATGAATTGAGCAAATCTTACCAGGAAGCACACAGAAAGTTTCAGAAGAATCCTCAATAGCTTTCTACTAGAAGAAGGATACATTTGTTTCAGATTTTTTCATCTGTAAAGGTGAGTCACAGCATGCTTCAGCCTTCGGTCAGATGCTGTATTGATCTTTCCCATTCAGCCAGAGTTAAGTATTTAGCAGTAAATTCAAGTTTTAAGGCAGGGAACAGTAATTGGACACATATGTCGTGATCTTTGGAGAACGCGGTAAAGTGGAGAGGTCTTTTAATGAGCTTGGAGAAGGAAAGAGGAAATAAGGGTGTTATTACAGTTCAACAGTAAACCCTATTCATGCTCAGAATCCTAATAAAATCTGCATGCCATTTATCCAAATGCAAAACAAAGAAACAAATAAGCTGTGGAAAGAGGAGAGCCAAACCAACAAATTAGCTTCTAGACTTGTATGTACATTTGTCCATAAGTCAGCATCCAAAAACTAACAAAGAATAAAAGTCAGAAAATTCTCTCATTCTGAGACAGGAAGTTCTAAGAGTATCTTCTCATGAAATTATATGTCAAAAAAAGTGGAAATGCTGCCTAGTATTTATATACTTAGAACCACCAGGAAGGCTTGCATAGAAATCTGTTTTGATATATGTATATGTGTGTGCATATATGTTTGTCTATGTGTACATATAAAAATATACATATGCATTTAATTTGTTAGGTAGAATTTCTCCTAATCTTGAATTTTACCTACCTCTAGTAATTTTAAATGAATTACATGCAGCAATTTCCGATGGCTGTTTAACCTTGAAATTACTTTTTTTTTTTCTCTTTCTGGAAGTTGTAACTAGGATATAGTTTGGTCTGCATTCCCTGAATTGCAATCATTAATTGTGATATGAATTTTTTGCAAAGCTACATTTATTGTCTCCAAGAACAATTAATAAAGAAAAACCCTTGAATAGACAGACCCTCCTAAAGTAGCTTAAACAAGGGTCAGTGAAAAATTCATTTATTTGGCATTGAAAGCATGTTTCATAGCAATCCACACATATTGTATGGCTTCTGCTTTATGGCTAACTAATTCCATAAATAATGAATTTAAATTAAACAATTAATTAACAAGGCCTAGGGTTCAACATGGAATCAATAACAATCTTTTCTCTGTAATACTTTAAGTTAAGATCCTCAAATAAACCTTTAATATAGATTTTCAAAAGGGAGTTACTGTGTATATACCAAATTATTAAAAGCTTTTACAGAATGAGAGATAAACTATATAATACATTAAGCACTAGTTAAATGGATCCTAATTCTAATATAATTTCAAGGTACTATACTCGTTTTACGGGAGCTGTATTAATATATTATATCTTGTATGTAATTTTAAAAAATTACTGTGTCCAATTCGCGTTGTGGATGAACAGAAATGCTTTTGTGGATTTATTTTGCTTTCCCTGAAGCATCTGGTACCCATTATCCAATGTACAATACAGGGTAGGATGGAAACAATATTCTTGTTACGTATGGGCATTTTTTCTGTGCTAATTGAAATCACCATTTAATTAAAATACGTTTCAATCCTTTACCTCTGTCTACACACAAATTTTGCTCAGCTTTACTGAAAAGTCCTGTAAAGGCTAGCGTTAGAGGTAGAAATCTTTCTAGCATTTTTGGTAAATGAATGAATTACAAGTGTGAATATTTCTAACAATCTAGACTGTTTTCAAATTATGTATGGTAAACAAATGTACCTCATTCTTAATGTAAGTGCATTTGCAGGACATAAGGTGTTGATCTAGCTGAATGCAATATATTTCATCACTTACTTCATCACAGTACATTTAAGATTTACCCAGGGGAAAAAACCATGTCCATAGGACATCATAGTAAGGCCATGACAGACACATAAGTTGTGCACAGTTATACAAGTCCCAGTGCGATGCCTGAATGGCAAGGACATATTTCCTGGGGCAGCTGATCCTTGGCTCTGGGTGAAGTCCTCGTGCTCTAGGTTGTCTCTTCTTTATCCTGAATCATCAAGATCCACCTACCTTTCAACGACTGGGTGGAGTTAATTAATGGATGTTCGTAAAACAGCTCAAGTATCTTTGAAGAAAGACACTGGAGTAGTACGAAGAATACTCTTTCCCACACACATTGTGAACGAATAGAAATGCTTTTTTAGAAATAGACATTTTCAAATACATACTGAATTGCTGAAAAAGAAGTATAAACAACCTAGTTTCATTGTATTAAATATTTAGTAGGGATTCTCTTTTTTTCCCCTGCGGGAATTCAGTAGACACATGAAAATACCAGCTCCTACAAAAGTGTTTCTATTGATTTTTGACAGGTGTTTATCATAATGAGACAGTGGAGAGGGTCAAAGTTCAAGAAAAAAAAATCTTTCTCTAAGATGAGCTCTGTTATTTACAATATTCTAATACTAAAAGGAGTTGCAATCTTTAGTGAGGCTCATGTGTTCATCTCTATGTTACATACGGAGAGGGGTTTATGGAAAATCACATCTCAAATCTAAATTTAGCCACCCAAATCCCATAGGAATAAGGACTTGCTAATGGTTACAACTTCAAACTTATTTATATCTGTTTGCCAGTATAACAGTAAAGGCATATAAATGGTCTGTAAGTTACCTCATAACATGCAAGTGCTCTTAAGACCTCTATCTGAGATATATTGTTATAGATTTTTTCATGAGAAATTCTGTCTTAGCCTATGCTTAGCATCTCCTATATTGAAAATTTTACTTAAATCTAACTCCAGTGGGGATCTGGGGAGAGGACAGAGTGAGGGTCATTGGACTGCCTCTGTGATTTAGTTCTGCTTCTAGCATGCTCTTTTTGATTCACAACATAGGCTTTTTTTTCTTAATTACCATATGTAAACCTCCAGTTACATGAAACAAGATCTTCAGAGCAACCATGCAAATGTTACACTCTTTACACTCCTGTAAAGTAACTGGGAAAAATGACTTACTTGTACATTGTCCTTCACTGTAAGGTTTTACTTTTTGTCAATGTTCTCAGTTACAGTCAGATACTGGGTATATACTCTGAAGACATCTAAAAGGTATAAGCCAGCACAAATTTTATACTGTGGGTTGTGAGTATTCCCTCTTTCTCTTCAGAGAGCAGTTCATTTTAAGTTATCTTTAAGTAAGCTTTAGCGTATTTTCAGGGTTTTAGTTTGGGGACACATCCGTGTCATGAAATTACCTAAGATATATCCCACAATTTAAAAATATTTTTTACAAAATACAGAGCAGGTATAAAACACAGGTTAAAATCCCTTACCCATTATCAAATTTACATCTTCAAAATAACGTATGTTGAAAGGGCAGCAGGCATCTCAAACACCTTTGGTGACACGTCTCCATTTGCATCAAATTAAAGATGGGGAGCAGAAACATTTTTGACACAGCAGATGCTTGCTACCTTCAGGCATCAGGATGCCTGAGTTTTTGTGGATGTACCATATTTTAGACGAAGGTGCACAAGCTAAATTAGATCATCCAGACCAGTAAGTTAAAAAATTGAGTTAGGGCAATATCTTGGGAAAAGGTAGGTAGTCAAAATATGCTTCTCTTTTTTACTCAAAAGTTGCTGTCATTTTTTCATTCTTACCTAAATGTCCAACTTCATCAGTTTGCTAATAATGTGGGGACATCTAAGGTGCCTTCTTTTTCCTTCTCACCTGGAGTATAAAAAAACAAGGGCTCTGCTAAATGGATCATACCTACAGAGCCCTTCCTTAGCTATCCTCACAGTGGTTATTGAGTGTGATTGAGGAGTTAGAGCTAATCATAAAGGGCCTGACACCTGAAAAGAGACGTGCAGAGATGATGGTGGAGTCACAAAGAAACCAAACCATTATTAAAGCTTTCTATACTTTTGTATTCTGCGGTTCTTTTACTGACTGCCTTGACAAGCTGGCATGTAAAAAGTAAGACATAAAATTTATTTCTTAAATAGGAGAAACTACACACACCTAACATTTTTCTTATCCGGAATATTTTGAAACTTCTCTTTCCAAAAAGGTGAGGCTCCCTAGGCTCAGCTAGGGTTAAATGTATCATTATGGCTTATCCAGAACATCTTAATTTGTGTATGTGGAGAAAGAGAACTTGACATAAAAAATTCAGGAAAATGTGTGAAGCTTTAGAAAGTATATTTGTGCAGAAGAGGAAGAAGAAAGTTGATGCCAAGAAATGAAGCCATGTGTAAATTTTTTTAACATGATGGGAAAGGATGTGGAGAAGATGCATAAAAGAAAATTCAAGCTTTTCTTACATGCTTAAGGTCACTTTAAAAATATTTTAGTAGAGGACCCAAGAGGTCATACAGTGAAGACAAAAGCTCATGAGAAGTGTAGGAATCATTTAGAAAAATTCTTAGAAATGTCCATGGTATTTTAAACCACTAAATTCACCATAGGTGAGAGTCTGAAATCTTTAATCCAGACAAATTAAAAAGCCACCAAAAAGACCTATTATGTCCAGCAAGGACCAATAAAGCAAAAGTAAGGCTCTGCTAACTAGGCATAAGGGACAGGATTTGATAGATACACTGCATTCCTATTATATTATTTTCTCTCATCAAAATACTTCCAGGCTCGTCATAGCTCTTTTCATGCTAAAATAATAACAATAAACAAAAAAGCATGATCAGCTACAGTGGCATTTCACACCATCCATCAGTCATACAGCTTGAAACAGGAAGCACCATTTTCCAAATTGAAAATGTTTGAATGGGCTGTCAAAAAGCCTCTCAGTAAATGTGTTCCATCCAACAGAAACAAGCCCTCTGCAAACAAATCAAGTGGTGCAGAAATCCATTGCACAAGATGATAGGCGAGGCCTCCATGCTGACACTGTATGCAAGCCAAGTTTTCATGTACTTTGATGGCTGACCTCCAACTCCTGACATATTCATTATATTCCAGCATGTTGGGTGCAGATTGCATTGAAGTGATGACAGCTACAAGACAGCCAACAAGGAATATGGGCATTCTGGCAACAGGTGGCCTTTCATTTGTACTGGGAAAGTTAATCTAGTTTATCATCAAAGTTTATTATGTCAAGGAGTGTCATGTTTTGAGAAGTATAGTGACAGATCAAACAGAGGAAGCAGCCTTCCATAGACTGTGACATTTTTCGTAGACCAAACCTTTCAGGCTGCTCTATTGTTTATGCTTGATTTAGGTCAGTTAAAAGTTATTCCATTGTCTCAGGGTTTACACTGCTGGCTCCAAATCACAGTTTCTGCCCTGTGTCAAAGTCTGATGGAGGTATGCCAGAAAGTATGCAGTCCTGGGACCAGCGTCAGCCACACACTGGGGAATACTTGATTACCTTGAAAAAGGTGGTTTTAGAAAGATGATACCTCTCAAAGAAAAATAACAGATACAAATACTTCTGGGAATGTGTGTGTCTTTAGCTCTGACAACCGCATTAGCTGCAAATTCAGTCCTGAAAATTCTTTCTCCCTTGCCCACTTTGCTTATCTTTTTCAACAGACTGAGGAAAAATTATGTAAAATGGAAATCATGTCAGAGTCTCATAACTCAAGTGGTTGATGTGAACTCTTGTTTTAATTTCACTCCTGCTTTTGAAGATAGGTCAGAGAAATACCGTGCCACAGTTAAAGCAAACCATTGATTTCACGTGTGAGAATATAGTTACAATGTATTCCCTGAAGTTGCCACCACATCTTGCACTATGGCATTCATCATGGAGCCCATAAACCCACTTAATTCAAGATGCAACATAAGGAAAAAAAAAGTCTTCCACAAGTGCATTGGTCAATTACATCCTCTAGTCCTTGCAACCAGACCAGATTTAATCCACAGACATTTGCTACCAGTTTCTAGCTTTCCAAGCAAAGAATTTACTTTTCTATTATTTTATTTGGAAGCTGCTAAGGAGGTAGTTTCTCAGGTAATAATACATTTAAGACATCTCAGAAACCTCTAGAAACTGTGGCAAAAGTACATAACGTTTCTGACATGACCAGTAAGAAATCTGAATCATCTTCTCATACAATCTTCATACATACTCATTAAGAAAGTTAAATATTTTAACGTTCTGAGTTAAAATATTTAGAGTCCTGAGAAAATTTTGGAGTTTGATGAACAGAGCCCTCTTTCAAGTTGGGAAAAGCAGAAACACATGATTATGAAAAGTGAAGCCAGATAGGAAAAAAAACGGAGTGGGAAACAAATTACATGAGTTTTCAAAATATGACAGATGAAACAGAGCTCTCAGCATTACCTAATAAGGAAAAGCAGGCAAACAAACAACAAGTATGCTGCTTTTCATGGATGGGTACACCCAGATCACCAGCTCTCACTGCTACAAAGGCCACTGACTCCCATTAATTGACAACTGTGAGTATCTTCACTGCTCTAAGTCCTTTCCCGAAGAGTTGCTCCTGGTTCATCAGTTGTTTGCCCTAACCTGTCCAGTGGATTTATAGCTTCTGATTATGATCTTCTTTACAACATTGTGCAGTTAATTAAGATATATGTGCATTCTACTCCTCATGTGACTGAGAGCACAATTATACCCACAGGCTCTAATTTCTTTCACAATACAAAAAACATGTTTCTATTGTTTTTGAGCAGAGATGCCTATGTTTGCCTCATGTTCTCTGTCTATTTCTTATGTTGGCCTAACTGCCTACAACTGATTTTACAAATGACTTTTAATTAAAAATTATATTATGCAGTTCCTTATGCTGCACTCTTATCTTTCCCCCATGATCTTAGCTGTCAGAGGCAGAATGTTTTGGATTTTAATTTAATTTTACTGCAAAGTTCTTCCCAATATTGTCCTTAATCCCTGCAGCCTTAATTCCTTGAGTAGCTGGAAGATGAAAATCACGTTATTTGGCTAACCAGGCAATTTTGCAAGTTTTCTGCAAAAAAAGAACACATGGCAGAATTATGCCATGTAGTGTTGATCAAGCTAGAAGTTAAATAATAACCATTTGAAATCATTTTTACTTGCTGTTTTATGAAGATACTTTCTCTTTTCTGCTCTTAGGGTGTTGCAGTTAGCCTGTGAAATCAGATCTATGGAAAATAGGCTTTGTAATGGCATCCTCATTCCAGAAAAGTGGGAAAGAGTGGGCTCAGCTAGCAAGTTTTAATGTCTCAAGCCCAGAGTGACACTCTTCTGCTTAAGAAAAAAGACAGAAATAAATTTAATTCAAATCATTCCTTCAGATGAAAGGGGGGTTTGAGCCCCGACCCAAAATATTTTAAGAAAAAACTTAAAGGCCAAATTTGCTTCCTTCTTCACAGCCACTATTTGTCTGAATCCCTGGGTGCTAAGCGCAAGGTGAGAGGAAATTACACCAAGAAATTTTAAAGTCTTATATAATCTAGGAGCAGTGCTGCATAGCTTTTGGTGCTGCATACAAACATGTTAGCTTGCTGTGCAACCTAAGTTCTGCAGAGTAGTTATTTTTGCAGGGTGTTCCACCCGCAGAAAAAAGTATATTTTGTTATACACATCACACAATTTCATGATTTCTAATGCTTTTATACATAGTCTAGCAGTACAGAGTTCTGATCCACAAAGGAGGTTTATTGACACTGTTCTAATAAAACTGGTGAGCAATAGTATTAAAAGGCAGACAGACAAAATAATCATGAGAAGATCTCAAGAGAGAGCCAGTATTGTTACTGTTTCTGCCACATTTGAGTGAAAACCTCTAATTCTCACCCCAGTTAATAGTTGCCTTAGCTTAAATCATCATTAAAATCTTTTTTTCCTTAATTAAAATTTCTAATAATAATGCTTAAACATGAAATAGATCAGTGCTGCTCACTCAGGATACTTAGAGACTGAGATACCCTTGTTAACAGGATAGAGAGATGTCATGGCTTTTACTTATGGGAAGCAACACTTAGACACACGTTTCTACTAAAATGTCTTAGAACTGGGAATTACGTTTCTCAGTGCTCTTTTTTTTTTTTTTTTTTTTTTATTTTAATCAACACTTATTGCATTTGCTTAAAAATGACTTTTGCAGCAAACATTTCAACAAGAAAATTCTTCAGAGAGAGAATTTGTAAAGGGAAACACTAAGCAAACATCAAGGCTTTCTCTGGACTGACTAAAAGCTATTGTTTTTCTGTCACTAGATTAAAAAACCCCACAGTGTTATTTATTTCACTCAAAAATCCTAATAGCAGACAAAGTATGTTCACTGTTTGCTGTGAAGTATCCGGGTAGGGTCAAATCTGTTCCATACCCCTGTAACTGACTTGATTTGATTGACCTTGTGCTAACTCTGAAAGTGCTCTGTTTATACTACAGTTTTGCCTCAGTTACCTGCATGTAAAACACTTCTTTGCCATGTAAAGAAACCAGAGAAAAAAGAACTTATACAGCTCTTCCACTTATGGGTGCTATCACACTGCTCCAAAAGCAAAAACTGTTAGACAGTTCTACTTGTGTCTCATCTTGCTGTTGCCATACAGAAGGTGTCAACAGAAACATAGCTATTGTTGCAAGACTGTACACTGGCAGAAGCAAATGCAAACTCCTCTGACTACACAGTGGGGAAAGAGTCCAAAGTGGATTGTCTCTCCCAGTCACCCACAGAAGCAGAATGTGAATTATGAAGAAATTCTATCTTTCTCCTGCAGAAATTTGTGACTTTTTGCTGACAGCACCACTGATTTACATCGTCACACTGCTACACTTCCTGTCCTGCATTTGTCCTAATAGATATTCATTCTGTAGAACAGTGTTTCATATCTTTATCCATCTGTAGCACTCATCCTGAAAGCTGATATTGCAGCCGCCTTCTGATCCTGTCATACATTGAAATAGTCAAGATGTAGAAGACATTAGCAAAAGATATATCATGTAATTAAAATGCATTATAGATATTGTATTTTATAGAATAATGGTTCAGAAAAAGAGGAACAATAAGTTTTCACCCAAAGGTTTACATAGATATTGTTTATACAAAGCAGTGAAGGTATCAAAATGCATGCTAATGTGTCAAACATCTGCGGTAATTTCATGGCATGAGTTTCCAGTGACCTTCTGGGACACTGCCACTAATTTTTCTTATTAAGAAAAATTATTTCCACATTCCATCATGGCAATGTCTGGAGGTGTGCAATAAGGAACTAGTGTACAGTAACTCAAATTAGATACAGCATGTCTCTGCTTAATTTGCTTCATGCTGTTAATTACCCATCTAGAGAGATTTTAATGATGCCACATTTAATAATCCAGACCTATCTATGTATAAGCACATGTTTAAACTGAGTAGAACTTATTTTATTTTGGTGTATGGCTGGCAACCTGGCAGTTTCATGTAAGAGGATGTTGAGTAAGCTGATTTTCACTAGTCCTCCTGCCAATTACAGATTGATAGTATAGAAGCCTTCCTTAAACAGCATTTTTTTCTGACAAGACGCTTCTGTGGAGAGCAAAGTCATTTAATCCCTTGGTCCTTTTCCTTTGCAGTTCAGAAGGACTGTCAGTGACAGTCAAAGGACCCAGCCACATACAGTCATAGATTTAATATGTACTCTGCAAAGAGTTGTGCTGAGGAGACAAATACTCCGCTTTTCTCATAGCCCACCCTTGACTGTAGTGGTCACAGTGGTCCTTTCCTGGAAAATAACATTGACTGGTCAGAATAAAAGGTACCTCCTAGCAAAGAAGTACTTGCATGTTACAAGGGGTTTGGCTATGGTGTGAATCTTCTCTCTAAACACCAGAGTTGAAACAGGGCAGATGCTAACATTTTCAAACTTGGTTTTGAGAAGATGATGCAATTATAAGCAGATTCTTCTGCTGAATCAAGATAACTACATATTCTGGTACTTGCTGAATTTGAGAAATAAGTCTAGACTGTCTATAAGCTATTTCACAAATTCCCATTTTTGACAATTCCATTTGTTTTTCATTACATTTACTTACACCTGGTGTTTTACTGCCAGTATTGTGGGTGCAATAAGGATTCTGGCTTCAGTCTATGCTCTCCATGCCCAAGTACTGTAACCCATGGTCTGTGGCCCTTCATAATTGTCCTGTAAATCAGGGACTTTTGGTTAAGTAATCATTCCTGCTGCTTTCTGTCACATTGCAAAATTTCAACCTATAGGTCTATTTTTAAAAAAATAAATTAATATATCTATAAAGAGATAAACTATACTTAAATGAAGAAGATATGCTCCTGTGCTTTTAGGGGTTTAGCTTGACCAAGGCAGAAAACTTGCTGACTTCCTTTAGAGCATGTCTCATAAGTCATGAAGATAGAGTTATGATATGCAGGGAGCAGTATTCTAACTACTGTATGAGGAAATGTGCTTAGTTTCTTATTTAAATGTAAAAAGCAAGCAGTAGAAAGACTTACAAATGATTTGACAGATTTCACAAATAATTAATACAGTTAATTTATCCCATTTCCCTCTTGTCATAGCCTTTAATTTTTGAATGTTTTGAAATCCATAGGGTTAGTAAAGTGCTTAAGGAGAAAAAAAGGAAAAAGAGGCTAGAAGTTTAAACTGAAATGATGCCAATATACAAGAAGGTTGTGCAAAATACCAAGAAATCATTGACATTTCTTTATCCAGAGCATTGACGTTGCAAACATCATGTAGTACAAAATGTGCACTTTTTGAAAGCAATGAGAATGATTTATTGGAACTTATTTTCAAGCTCTTATTAACCTTAAGAAACTCACCACAGAAATGGCAAGTCAAAAGGTGTAGAGGGCTGTGAACTTCTAGCACAGTAGCTGTCTGTGCTCCCTTGGAGAAGAGAGGCCTGACGGCAAAAGGGGGACACTGTCTCCAGCAATTCACTTCTAGGTTACGGCGAGCAACCCCAGCATGCTTTGTTCCCCTATGGTAATACCTTGTATCCAGTTGGCTAATTGGTTTCTACCCCACCCCCTGCCTTCCCCATAAAAAGGGGCCTGAGGCTGCCCTGAGTCAGGGAGGTCTTGTCCCTGGCCTCCCCTTTGCAGGGTGGCTGGACAATAAAGGCTACCTCTGTGGAACTGCCATACGAGGCTCCTGTCCCTCTGTCCCCGAGTTTGCCTCGGGTGATCCTGCAAAGAGCTGAATCACAAGAGCTGGAATCACTTGTAGCTGAGAAATCGCTACAGTCGCTGAGATCACCCACTGTCTAGGAGGGCTTGCCCCTAGAAGAGTTGTTCTCTGCAGGACACTCTCTCTAGGAAGGCCGTGGCATACTGGTGCTTGACAAGCATCAGACCCTCAAAAAGACAAAAAGGGATACAACCAAATACTTCATAATCTCTCACAATACTTGAAAAATAAGATCACAGTCTTATAAGTCTTATGATCAATTAGATTTCTCAGATCCTTTACATATACGCTACGGAAAACTTCTCCTGTATTATTAACTAATATTCAACAGCTTTGATTTGTATTTCTAAGGTAACAATTTGGCTTGCATCAGTTTTAAGGCATTTAATTTTTCCTTTTAAGTGACTCCTTTTCAGTTACTCTATTATTCTTTTTTGTCTTCTGAGAACATGAAATACGTCTTTTTCACCATACGCTTCCTCTTCTGAAAGAATGACTGTCTTGATGTTTCTTAGCTGTGAACACTCTCTAACCTGTTTTTAAGCAACTTGTCTCAGTTTCACATGTACCAGTAGTCTATTGTTTTGCTCTTGACCTACTGCCTACTTCTTTGCCTACTGAAATGTCCCTTAAAGGTGCAAATGGAGTTTAACTAGACAAAGAATAAGGCGCTGTCCTGTCTTTCATATTATAGTTTTAACTTAGGTTTAAATTAGGTACTCATTCCAGGACCCCTTTGGCCAGCACGTTCACAAATTCTGCTTTTTTAGTTGTCCATTTGCACTTGATCAATGAAGAGAAGTTCTCTTATAAATTGTACCACTCATAGTCAAGTGGTCCTCTGGAGGTTCGTAAAAGTTCATTGTCTCTCACCAGTGTTTAGATTACCTTTCTTTTTTCTGCAAAACCAAACCTAGACAAAAAACCCAAGCCACTCTTTAGGAAATTATGTGATTATTGCTAGACTTGGAAAAGATTAAACTGAGGGTCTTGATATTTTGTAATTAGGCTTCTGCAGAGTAATGATAGAAAGTGAAGCCCTTGGAAAGACTGAAATAGATCCAAATATTTCCATAATTAACTTCCTTATCCAAAACTGTTTTAAGGTACCATAAATAGTGCGATTTTCTCTTCTAGCATTTATTTAATTTAATAAACAAAAGATGTCAGTTTGTGTTTCTAATCCTTGCAGTAGCTTGCTGTGATGATTACACCAAAGTACAAAGAGAGGATTCAGGGATATTAGAGTTGTAAATATAGTGAACAGATCAGTAGTTTACTGGCCAGGCAGAGATGGACATATCACTCCACTCTTAAATTCATCACATTCCATCATACAACCAAAACCAATTTGTACCATTACTTCAGCTTGGAAACTTATTTCAGAATATCCTTTCTCTGGTAAACAACTCAAATGGAGCAACCAGAGAGGGATGTTTGGTTGAAATATTTCTTCAGTATTACCTTACACACTATTATAATTAATATTTTTAAGCACAACTCTGTCAAAGCTTCCTTTAAATTTAATAGGGGCACATTTTTGCTTATAAGGACCACCTAGCAAAGCTCCTAATTCTTGCAATTATTTGTTTTATATGCAGACCACTTAACTAATAGGAGCAGGCTTTCACCATGTTTCTAAAATTGTCACATTTTTGATCATTTATACTTCACCATGCAAATGACTTGACTTGACTGGGTGTCAAGTGTTTTAGACACCATGCAAAAACATGTGTAAAGAGTCCCTGTCAAAAAGAACTTAGCCTAGTTCATCACAGTTATAAAAGATCCTGCAACTTTGTATATTCTGGGATTTGTACAACCTTCAGATAACCATTTCTGATTCTGTGCGGACTATAGACCCAAGGGATTGAAGATGTCTCTGTCAAGCTGTCAGGAAATAATTTATTCTGATAAATGCAGAAACGTTTTCTTTTTAAGTCTTCAAGGCTGTACCACTATCAGGACATTTGCTTTTGATCCAATATAAATGAAGATACTTGTTCTGAGGAGTAGCATAATTTAATTATTTATTCCGTTCTTCCTCTTTCCTACTGAAGGACTGTTAACAAAATATGGGATTAAAAAAAAATACATTAAATATAATGAGTCTTTTTGAAAAAGGGCTTACTTCAAATATGGTGAAATATCATTCATGGTTCTTCTGAAAGCATTCAGCCTATGAGAGAGAAGCTGTCACAATGAGAAGCTACACCAGTAAAAATTGATAGGCTACCCTGAGTGATGGGAGATTCTTGATATCTGTCAGTTTGAGGACATATGAGGAACATTTCAGAAAGGTTTCTGTGCCTAAGTTGTCTGTAGTGGATGTCACAGCAGGAGATAATGAAACGTGGACCAGTTCCAGCCCTGGGAATATGAGAAAGAGATCACTTCCACTTTCCTGTACCACCTTTCACATTCTGCTCAGCTGACAGACACCACTAAATTGGGAACAAAGATCCACATATTTTCTAAACCATGAGTGCTTAAGAGTGAAGTTTTGTGCTTCCTCATGTAATACTTCCTACTGCATGATCAGGGTTAGGATCCAAGCCCAAGAGCCATCAAATAAAGATTTCATCAAATGAAAACTTCTTTGTACAAGAATTTCTCTTCTAGGAACTTGTTGCCTGTTTATTACCTCTTTCTGCTAAAATGATGAGAGATTTTGACCTACTGGGTTTCTTTAACCCTCACAAAACAAAAAAATCTCCCACAAAAACAAAGGTGCATTATCAGAAGATGGAAATTTTGTATTGCTTTTTTTTACCATGCCAAGTGGGGGTGGAGTTGAGTGTAAAGAACAGTATACAAAAAGAGTCTTAAAGAGACTGGTTCACAGCACACAGAAAAAAACCATGAAAGTTACTGAGTTTACAGCTTATTGCGAGCTCCCCAGTTGTTTCATATACAAGAGCATCTAAGCTGACCCATGAATTCCTGCTGACATCATAGAGATATAACAGTTTCCTGTGAATGGGAGAACAGATAAAATGCAGCCCTGCAGATCTGACATTCAACATCGAAGAAATCAAAGACAATGTTTGCACCAATTTTTGGGTCACAAAACTTCTGACTTATGCCCGGTCTGATTCAAAGTCCATTACTTCTTTCATGTCAACCCCACTTACAGTTTTGATTCACCGCTGCTGTCACAGAGAATTTGTCATTCACACATCTTTCCTTTACAGTCAGATATTTGAAACAGCATGCAAAATGGATTTTGAAAATTGATGTTATCTCTCAGTTCCAGCAGTAATCCCAGGCCAGGTCACTGATTTCTACAAAATAAACAAACAAACAAAACCGCCACCAACTTTCTGGTAGTAAGCTGGGAGTGGACAGCTCCATCTGATGAGCAAAGCAGACTGAACGGTATTGGAGAACACAAAGAAGGTTGCTTTCCTCCTCAACTTCAAGATCACCTACCCCATGAAGCCCAATCTCTCTCATTTCACCACCCTCTGGAAATTTCCCTGTGATTCTACTACAAAATTCTTGGGTAGAAATTTCCCTGCAGCAGCATGAGTTTTGGCTAGTGGTCCATATGGACTTACTTGCTCCCTGAGACATTTTCTTGCTCTGTGTGTGAGCTGCCTTTGGCCCAGCAACTTTTCTGGGTTTGTTCCAGAAACAGAAGAGGTGTGAAATAAATCAAATAGGGACCAGAGCTGATACACATCCATCAGCGTAGCATTTCTTAGCTTTTTCTGCGCCTGCAGTTTACAGACACCCAACTATCCTGTTGGACTGTGTTGACTACATAGCAAAGAATAAATGGGTCAACTTCTCACTTGTTCTTGGAGCAGACAAAAAGCATCTTTTCATTATGAAGAAAAGCTCAGCATTTCAGCTGAGCCAAAGCAAATCACAAACCTTCTGTAAGCAATAATTTAAGCAAGCCAGACACAAAAGTTCTGCTCAGGGTTAGACAATAAATTAAACTAAATGCAATGATGAATGTTCTTTTAATTGATTAATTCCTCTATTGTTTTGCTGCCTATGTAGAAATACATTTTCAGCCCTGATTGTTGTATTCTTGTGACTATCTGGAGAGTGTAGAACCACCATCTACTCTAAAAGTCAGTAACGACTTTAACTTGTCTAATGTTTAGATATGTGAATGTATTGCACCCATATTTTTAGACTCACTTTGATTCTAAAGTATTCTGAAGTATTAGAGCTTTTATGTCATCTGCTTAATTGGATGATTTTCTCATTTAGATGTTTTTACTTTTATGTTACCATTAAACCCAAAGATCCAAAGATACAAAAGATGTCTAAAACACAACTGATAAATCCACAAAAATAGAGTAATATTTTCCTAATTTGGAAAGGCTGTTCCAGAATCATGATGAAATTCTGTTACAGACTTTAAACTCAGTCTTCACCTGTAATAAAACAAATAAAAATATTTAAGCTTCAGAGCTCTCATGCATAATTTTATCAACGAGAGTTGCTCCCATCAGTTTGTCAGACAGATATTTGAGAAAGTCTTTAAGAGTTTTTGATAAGCCTGATTATCTAAAAGATCTGTGGGAAAAGAGAGAAATAAAGTATTCTTTAAAAGCTATACTCTCTTTCTTTTCTATTACAATTACTGGGGAACATAAGTCCAGCCAGAAAATTATTTTGAGAAAAAAGAGTAAACAATAACCCCAAGAGCTTAGCTTGAGTTTATGCAATGGCTTTGATTTGGCTAAAATTTAGCTAAAATTTGACAAAATTTTTTAAAGTTATTCTTCCTTTGTTGTTGCAGAATCTAGAATCTTATCCATTGGACTACAGTACAGTCATGTCTCATGGCCTTGTGTGGTTTTTAAGTTCTAGGTTTAGAGAGTAAGTTACATAGTTAAAAAAACCCAAATTTTTTCAAGCCTTCTGGAACTTTTTCTGTGCTGAAGATAAACCATGAGTTCAGAAACCTATGGATTTAAACAAAAACAGAATGTTTTTTCACAATTAATATACCCCTTTTGCATATAAGGACAAGAATGAGTATTCTATATTCAGTAATTAAAGTTGAATCTACAATTTTTTTTTTTTTTAATTCAGAAATTTGAGGTTTATTCCCTTTACTTAGGGGTTTGCTACAAGTTTTAAGCTGAAGTATATTGAGAATGAACTAATTCATTGGTTATACAATTTGAAGCTGACCAACTGTCTCTATAAGATGCTTGCCTCCCTCAGCGCAGCATGAGATCTTTTTGCTTAATGATGGTCCTAGACAAAATACACATTCACGTTTTAAAAATATAGTTAAAATTTAAAAGTCAGCAAGGATCGTACTCTACTTATTGCACAAAAACTAAATTACAATTCTCCACAAGGGGATTTTTTTTTTAGCAAAAGAACAGCAAAAGTTATTTTCACTCAGCTGAAGTAGTTAAAATCCTTGCACCTTTAACAATAACAAATCTTAAGTAATGTCACTCCATAGTTTAGAAAATAATGAAGACATTAACAATATTAATTAATCAACAACAGGTTAATAAATCATTCTCCTGAAATACAGAAAGCATGATTAGATTATCCCTCTAATATTTGGCCATTCTTGATGCATAAAAGGGAACACCTTTCTATTTGTGCTAACAAGTGCAAAAAGGAATTTTAAATGTTGTCATATATTTCTTCTACATAAATCTCTAATCTGTTTTTATTTAATTTCTGAAAAATGGTATATCTTTAGCTTTCTTTTTGCTTTTGCACCATATTCTTACAATACATTGTTGAGACAAATCTGCAAGACTAACATTAAAAATATATGAAACAATGTACCCTACTTATTAATAACTAGAAAGTTCAGTATTCCAGTTAGTTTAAATTTTTTTTTCCATGAAGTTGGATCCTCTATACTGTAGTTTAAATGACAGACACAATTCTGTATATATTTTCCCAGGTTATGTACCTCATTTAGTTACTTCATTGAGGGCTTAATGTTTCCTGAAAGAGGAAGAAAGCTCTGACCAGCCGTCAACTGTTGGATGCGAACCACTTCTCTTACCAATACTGTCGTATAGATTGATTCACACAACTAAGTTATACAACTGCTGGTCCTTTCCTCAAGACTCTAAAGTGTCAGACAGAAGTGGTTATATTCAGACTTAACATTTACCACCAGGTTAAAGAATTAATCAAATAAAAAAAATCTGTCAAATCCCAGCTGTGAAGAACCTCTCCCATGATATAGGGAACCAACACTGCTCATTTTCATTCAGAAAATTCAGCTTTCAAGGGTGTAGTTAAAGAGAGTGCTCCAGAATGCAAAGGGATAGATGACTGAAGTGAGAGCCAAGCCACATTTCAGTGTAAGGTCTTCCAACATATTGCAGAAAAACAGTAATTCCTTATAATTAACTGTGATGAGTGAGGAGTTGAGTTTCTTTACACTACATACTGATTCTGTGTGATTTTTATAGATTCCAGAGAGGGGTCTTGATTTAAATCACACAATCCTGCCTGTTCATCAAACTGTTGAATTTATTTACAATTGCATAAAATTCCCTATTCTAATTTTATGATGGTCTTAGACCTAAGGACATAGATAAAGTGTCTTTCTGCAAAAATCATATATCTTATTTTTCAAAACATTTGAAAGAAGTGATAAATAAAATGGCAAGAATGACAAACATCTTATCTACATTGCTGTTAAAATACTGTGCTGAAATACAGGTTTAACAATCTGTGCTTGACCAAAAAAATTAACAATAGGGATTTTTCCCAGTGTATATTGGATGTAATAAAACACTACAGTTGATTTTTAATAAGCATGACACTATTCTAACTGTAGAAATACTTCAAGGAAATGTATGTGTTTCAAAGAAATGACAACCTATTTGTCATCATTCCTCTTCTAAGTGTTTTAGAGGTTTATAGATTCACCATAAGAAAAGTGTTTCAAACTGAACTCAGCCTAACAATGCGAAGAATGAGGAAAGTCTTTTACAGGCTTCTAACTGGAAGACGAAGGTCAAAGAAGTTGTACCCCCCGATAAACAGTGCTGGAAAACTGGTCAGTATGGATGAGGAGAAGGCTGTGGTACTCAACAATATTTTTGCCTCAGTCTTCAATGGCAACCTCTCTTCTCACGTCTCTCAAGTGGCTAGACAGCAGCATGAGGACTGGAGGAGCAAAATCCCTCCCACTGCAAGAAAAGAGCAGGCTCCGGACCACCTGAGGAACCTGAATGTATGTAAGTCCATGGAACCTGAGTAGATGATGCCAGATTCCTGAGCAAATTGGCTGAGGCAGCTGTCAAGCAACTCTCCATGGTATTTGAAAAGTCATGCAGTCAGGTGAAATCCCAGGGGATTAGAAAAGGGGAAACATTGTACCCATCTCTAAAAAGGATAGAAAGGAGGACACTGGGAACTACAGAACTGTTGCAATCCTTTCCTCTTTGCCTGGGAAGATCACGGAGCAGATCCTCCCAGGAATCATGCTAAGGCACGGGGAAGACAGGTAGGTGATTTGAAGCAACCATCACAGCTACATCAAGCTTGTCAAGTCTTGCCTGACAACCCTAGTGGCCTTCTGTGATGGCGTGACTACATCAGCGGATAAGGGAAGGGCTAGAGATGTCATTGATCTGGACTTCTGTAAAGCCTTTGACACAGTTCCCTACAACATCCTTCTCTTTAAATTGGAAAATGACAGAATTGATGGGTGGACTCCTAAATGCATAAGGAAGTGGTTAGACACTTGCATCCAGAGGGTAG